>BDUI01021372.1:7907-18945 GCA_002335545.1 Apodemus speciosus
GGACTAAAGAAACAATTGATATTTTCCTTTTCAATTTAATTTCATAAATAAATTAAAATTTTTGAATTAAATAACATACCAATTTTTCAGATGTTGGAAAAATTGTTAATGCCCATTATTGTAAGGCTAAAAATCATTTCACAATCTGCTCACTTATTTTAAGCATCCCAGTTGTGGGTATAAATTCCATACTACAATTTTATTACTTGCATTTTTATCCTTCTAACATATTGTTTATAAACAAAAGGAAATGGAAATCAAAAAGGAGAGGGAACTAAAATTTCTAAAAGCTTAAAAACTAAACTACTAACTTGGTTTTATTTTCTGAAATAGGCAGTGCAAAGAATTGGAAGCTATTTTTCTGCTTTTCTCAAATCTAATGTCTTCATTAACACATCTGTTTCCTTACACTTCCAGATGACAGTTCATCATTGGGAGAAATCCGAGCAGTTACTTCTTGAGTAAAATCAAATTAATCTTTGAGGGGATGAAGCAGGAACTGAAGGGAACACTTCTCACTGGCAATGTTTCACGCTCAACTTGTTCTAAGACTCAAGACCAGCTGCCCAGGAATGGCAGAGTTCACACTGGGTTGGCTCCTCCTGCATCAATCAACAAGACAATCCCCTATGAATAGGGGCACAAGCCAATTGGATCTGAGCAATCCCTCAGTTGAAACTACTTCTTAGGTGATACTAGGTTGTGTCAAGTGTACAATAAAAACTAACCAGCACAAAAAAAAAAAAGCTTTTGAAATAGTAATGGAAAAAAAAATGTCTCTGTAACCTCAACTAGGGAGAAGGAGCTCAAATACATGCTAAGCATCTAATATAGTCCGAAGTGTTATACATAAGGAAGTCATTTTTAGAATCCAAAATGTGTGGGCTGGAGAGACCACTCAGTGGTTAAGGGTACCGACTGCTCTTCTGGAGGTCCTGAGTTCAATTCCCAGCAACCACATGGTGGCTCACAACCATCCDTAAGGAGATCTGATGCCCTCTTCTGGGGTGTCTGAAGACAGCTACAGTGTACTTACTTACATATAATAAATAAATAAATCTTTAAAGAAAAGAATCCAAAATGTGATTTTTTAAACAACCACACTGATATTAAGTAACAGAGGTGAGGTTAAACTAATGCACTATGTTGATAATCTTTCCATGCAACTCTAAAGTTAGTTAAGATCAAACAAGAGAACTTGACAGTCAGTTACTTTATTTTACCAAATCCATTACACTATACAAGAGGATAGTCATGGAAACAGATCTTCTCAGTGTATGCTCAAGTTGCTATGGAAACAGTGAGCTGCATATGGTTCTCCAGAGTCCTCATTCTCTACATTATGCTGCCATTCACCAGAGAATATGCCTGCTAATATATGCACTGCAGTTGGTAGAGGATCAAAATAATTATGTTTCAGTTACCAAGCTCTTCCAGAGGTGTGGTTCTACTTAAGATTTTGCCAATAGGGATACAACATGKAAGTGGTATCCACTAATACTTATCTCATAGATTTAATAAATATAATGCATTTATAATAAAATTTGAAAGAAAAGCTAGACTGCAACTATTTTTTATAATTTGCTAAAAGATTTTTTTGTTGAGAGACAATCCTTTATAGCCTTCAGCCATGACAGATGTAAATTCTAAAATTGCATGATTCCATAAAGAGACAAATCTGACATATCTTCATATACAGATTTTCTCAGAGACAGATATCACATACAAAATTCCATGTAATGTACTCAGAGTAGTTATGATGAATAATATTGTAGTGTATGCATTTCCCTTTTAAATTTAGAAATAATTGCATGTTAGTTTTCATCCTCTAAGAAAAACCTTACTGAATAATTGGTTCTTTCTTACTGCAGTATTCTAAACTCTGTTTTAATGATTTTTCTTGACATGTSAGAATACAAATTTAAAAAAAAGAAAAAGAAAGAAAGATGTGTTGGCTTTGTTACAGGTTGTCTTCTTTTCTGAGAACTGAATCCTATTTTCAATAAAATTGAAATGTCTAAAAAAGCATAATGAATAGTCTAAGAACAAAATTAATCTATCAATAAAGAGCTTGTCTATCAAGTAAATATTTTCAATTAATAAAGCATCAATTTTATTAATATTTCCAGAGACTTTACCTAATGTCACCTTTTCTGTTATAGAAAAACTACTATTGTAAATTATAGAAATCTGTTTGTAGTGGTTTGAACTAGATTAGCTATTAGGGAAGTATCTGTTTTCTTCTAACCTTGGCAGTCAAGACACATTCACTATATTCAGCTGTCATCTATCCTAGGGCTTCCTGTGTCTGACACTTTCTCAGACTTCACTTCTTTCTAATGGCCTTCACAGTATTAATAATTCTTGGCCAGGATGTTGTAAGTCCCTCTACCATGCCTTCAGCCTCTATAACCATCTCCATTCCTATTGACCTGCCTCCAGACAAGAGGCCTACAAACTAGCTTTTTCTGGTGGCTACCTTCCTGCCACTTCCGTCTAACCTCTATTACCATGCTGTCATTTCAATAACTCACAGGCCTAACTCTGGACCCAGACTTCTGGGCTGGGAGAATTAGATCATTTTCAGAAAAAGCTTGCAAAGTGGGGGAGATACAAGGATGTGGGTTTAGCCTGTAATAACCTTTGCCCTAAATCAATGTTACACTTGGGTCTTGAATACCTGAGTGTAGTCCCAGATAGCTGGGATAAAGACTTGAATTTGCCTATAAACTGAATCTGAGTGATCTCTAGTTAGATATCTATAACAGTAGTTAGTAATACTACACACACACTCACACACACACACACACACACACACACNCACACACACACACACACACACACACACACACACACTGAGACACAATCTCATGGCAAACTCCATGATACTCTGGCTCCTACAATCTTTCCATCCCTGTCTCCCACAATGTTCTCTGAACCTAAGATATGCAAGTGTTTCTTAGATATATCCATTGAAACTGGGACCCTCGACTCTGCTAATTGACTGGTTGTGACTTTCTGCAATAGTTTGTTTGTTTCAAAGCAAAGTTTCCTTGATGAGGGGTGAAGACTATATTTATCTGAGGGTATGTAAGGACTGTTACAGAATGTTGTTAAGGATTATGCTGTTTTAGCAAATTAGCTGTTGTAGATATTTCTCCAATAACCATGACTTCACTAGCACAGAATAATTAGTTATCTAGATTTCTACAACCAGGCTGGACTCCCTTTGGTTGAGTGTGTCTTAAGTTCAGTTCAAGAGTAGGTAACTCTGACATATGCATACCACTCCAGTACCCTTAGAGTTATTACTGTGCCATGCTGGTCATTAATGTAATTCATAGGCATCAGAGCTGGGCAGGACTGTTAGTTGCCTCCATCTTATGGATGGTGCCATGAAAGCCAGTCCTAAGGGGTCCTTCCGAACAAATAAATAATATGTTAAAAGAGTAGAAAGTAATGGAAGAAGCTGTACCAATAGTACTTATACACTTATTTGAAGTTCTACACAGATTTTTCCTCCTGTTGTTTATTTATTATGTAMTTTATTTATATAAGAACCATTGGTACAGATATATTTTAACTGTGGTAGGTTTCAAAGAATATAACTTTGAGGCATTAAACAGTAAAATGTATTTTAGGAACAATCAATAAAACTAATGTTATTAAAATATTCAAAGTTTAAAATTAGAAAAAATGTTTAGAGTTTTACAGTGAAACCAAYTCCAACTAATAAAAATGCTTTTGCTGCTATTTAATAGTTATCGATCTAATAATAAAACCTTAGAGCTATATGATACATAATCTAAAGTGTAGCTTGCGATTTTACTTCCAAATGCAATCAATATTCATGAATGTGGCTCAAGAGCAGGACTTAGTGATCATGTTGACCTAGTCATTGATGACTGTTTCATTTATTTGCACAATGACTAAAAGTCCAAATTCTATTTAATCACATTCAACTGCAGCAAAATTACACTAAACCACATTATTATATTGAATGAAATACATACACAAAAAGAAAAATTGTAAAATATTGTATTAATGCTTAATTAAGGATGCTCTTTAGTTGTGAGCATTTATTGTGGTGTAAAATGATATAGATTAGGGCATATTCACAATTCTGAATTTTTCAAGCTGAAAAAATACTTGTTACATAAGCATGAAAACCAGAGCTCAGATTCCCTAGTCAGGCAGACATGATAACCGTCTACAATACCAGCTCTCTGGAGATGGAGACCAGGTATACCCAGTGCAAGCTGGCTAGCTACATGATCCAGAACTGGTGAGCTCCAGGTTCAGCATGAGACCTTTCCTTGAGAAATAAGGTGGAGAGAGTAGACAAATATATCTGATAACAACTTTGAGTATAAAATACATGTACACTATATACACATGCATACTCATGAACATGTATACCCACATATATATGTAAATACAAAAACATCTGTATACATTCTGTCTATCTCAATCAATCTCAAATAAGACTTCTTTCAAAGTCTATATTCATGCTATAATTATGTACTCTAAAAAATGTCTAAAAGTAAAAATCAATTACTAGACTCATAATTCAAAGTTTTATTGAAGAAATAATCACTTCTAGCTCCTCAAAATCTTAAGTCAATTACCATTCCTTTATAATTATAGTGGCTAAAATATAAAAAGAAAAGTATAATATTTTTAATTTTATACTATGTAAACTTACATATATGAAAATTAATAACATAATATGTATGTGGTGTGTATATRTGTGTGTRGTATATGCACATGAACATGTGCAGCCAATAGGAAGGACACTAACATTCTTAGTCTATCACTGTCCACTTTATTAACTTGACATAAAGTTTAGGCTGATGGTCAGCAAGCCTCAGTGTCCCATCTCCCTGTGCTACCTATACTACTAGGGTTATAGGTACAAACACATTTATGTTTGTCTTCTTATGTGGGTATTGAGCTCAAACTCATGTTTATACAGCAATTGACCAATCAACTGCACTTGATAACCATTACCAAGGATGTCTTTTATCAAAGAAATGTATAAATAGCTAAACTTTTGCTTATAATTTATATCCATTTGCTCTTGTGCTGTACCTGACAATTATTGAATACTTTCTGTTTGTTTTAATCATAATTTAGATCAAGTACCCATAGGACAATGTTAACAACCACAACCATTTACAGTGAAAAATAAAATAGAAAACCATGGGGATCTTCAAAAAGTAATTCCGAGTACTGTAGTTTGAATCTTAAAAGGACCTGAAGTGTTGTCTGTCAGTACTATTGGAAGATGGTAGAACATGTCAATCTGTGGTTCTATTGGAAGACAGTAGAACATTTAAAGTGAGAAGCCTAGTAGGGGAAATTAGGTCTTTGGGAAAAATTGCCTTCGAAAGAGAGATTGGACTCAATTCCTACTTCCCTGTTTGCTTCCTGGCTGCTACTAAGTGAAATTTTGTTAGTCATATGTTCAATCCATGATGTCCTATTATTTGAGGCCCAAGAGAATAGTCCCAAGTAAATATAAAATTGTGCTCTAAAACCAGGAGCCAAAGTGCACCTTTATTTATCTACAAAAATTATTACTTAATTCAAAGTATATCTGTGCAGGTTTTCWAGTGAGAAAAATATAAATCTAATTTTATTTTAGAATAAGAAAACAAAACAATTTTTCACAAGTTTTACCTCTCTTCTTTATATTAATTAGGTTTTTTAAACAAAAAGTAAGAGTTCAAATAAATATTCTTTTAATGTAACTTTGAACTATAAATAATCATAAGATCTAGTTCCATTAAGAATAAAGATCTAGTTCCATTAMGAATAAGAATGTAATATATATTTATTGACAATTAAGAATTGCTAGCAATTTATGTAATTATAAAATAATATCCTGATCTTAGCTCCAGTGAATGAGCAGACGGGTGCAGCGAGGAATACAGGGAACACTCAAGTGTAAGATCACTTGGGACACGGTCCATCAGGGCCCCACCTGCACCCAGGAACTGGGCAGCACCACAGAACTTAGTGACTGGGAGAGCCAGTCACATAGGGGTGCTAAGAGAGGCTTGAAGGCACACAGGAGGAACTAGCACCAGTCAGAGACAGCAGGACCAAATAACACCAGAGATAACAAGATGGCAAAAGGCAAACATGATAATACTAACAGAATCAAGGCAAGATGCATCATCTGAACCCAATTCTCCCACAACAGTAAGGCCTAGATAACCCAATACACCAGAAAAGCAAGATTTGGATTTAAAAACAGAACTCATGATGCTGATAGAGGGCTTCAAGAAGGACAGGAATAACTCCCTTAAAGAAATATAAGTGAAAATGGAGGTAGAAACAATAAAGAAATCACAAAGAGAAACAACTCTGGACATAGAAACCTAGGAGGCAAGCATCAACAACAGAATACAAGAGATAGAAGAGAGAATCTCAGATGCAGAAAATACCATAGAAAGCATTGACACAACAATCACAGAAAATGCAAAATGCAAAAAATTCCTGACCCAAAACATCCAGAAAATCCAGGACAAAATGAGAAGACCAAACCTAAGGATTATAGGTATAGAAGAGAGTGAAGATTTCCAAATGAAAAGACCAGTAAATGTCTTCAACAAAATTACAGAAGAAAACTTCCCAAACCTAAAGAAAGAGATGGCCATGAACATACAAGTCTACAGAACTCCAAATAGATTTGACCAGAAAAGAAACTCCCACAATCACATAATAAATACAACAGCAAGTGTACTAAACAAAGAAAGAATATTAAAAGAAGTAAGGGGAAAAGGTCAAGTAATATATAAAGGCAGACCTATCAGAATTACAATAGACTACTCAACAGAGACTGTGAAAGCCAAAAGATCCTGGGCAGATGTCATACAGACCCTAAGGAAACACAAATGCCAACCAAGGCTGCTATCCATAGCAAATCTCTCAATTACCTTACATGGAGAAACTAAGGTATTCCATGACAAAAACAAATTTACACACAATCTTTCCACAAATCCAGCCCTTCAAAGGATAATATACTGAAAACACCAACAAAGAGAGAGAAACTACACACTAGAAAAAGCAAGAAATTAATCTTCTTTCAACAAACCCAAAAGAAGATATCCACACAAACATAAAAATTACATCGAAAAAAGCAAGAAGCAACAATCACTATCACTTAATATCAATGGACTCAATTGCCCAATAAAAAGGCAAAGACCAATAGACTGGATACATAAACAGGACCCAACATTTCTCTGCATATGGGAAACACATCTCAGTGTCAAAGACAAACACTACCGCATAGTGAAAAGCTGGAAAACAATTTTCCAAGAAAATGGTCCCAGGAAACAACCTGGAGTAGCCATTCTAATGTCCAATTAAATAGACTTTCAGCCAAAAGTCATCAAAAATGACTTGGAAGGACACTTTATACTCATCAAAGGAAAAATCTACCAAGAAAACTCTCAAATCTGAACATCTGTGCTCCAAATAAAAGGGCACACTCATTCATTAAAAAAAAATACTAAAGCTTAAAGCACACATTGTGCCTCACACAATAAATGTGGTTGAGTACAACACCCCACTCTCCTCAGGGAAACAAACTAAACACAGATACAGTCAAACTAACAACTTATGGCCCAAATGGATTTAATAGATATCTATAGAACATTTCATCCTAAATCAAAAGACTATACCTTCTTCTCAGGAACTTATGTTACTTTCTCCAAATTTGACCTTATAATTGGTCACAAAACAGACATGAGCATATATAAGAAGATCAACCTAATCCCATGCCTTCTATCAGATCACTATGGAGTTAGGGTGGTCTTCAATAGCAACAAAAACAATGAAAAGCCCACATATACATGGAAGCAGAACAATGCTCTACTCATTGATAACTTGATCAAGGAAGAAATAAGAAAAGGAATCAAAGACTTTTTAGAATTTAATGAAAATGAAGGCACAACATACCCAAATTTATGGGAGACAATGAAAGCAGTGCTGAGAGAAAAACTCATAGCTCTGAGTGCCTCCAAAAAGAAGCTGGAGGGAACATACACTAGTAGCTTAACAGCATACTTGTACACTTTAAAACAGAGAGCAGCTAATATACCCAAGAGGAGTAGAAGGCAGGAAATCATCAAACTCAAGGCTAAAATCAATCAAGTAGAAACAAAAAGAATTATACAAAGAATCAACAATACCAGGAGCTGGTTCTTTGAGAAAATCAACAAGATAGACAGACTAATCAGAGGGCACAGAGCCAGTATCCAAATTAACAAAATCAGAAATGAAAAGGGAGATATAACAGAAACTGAGGAAATTCAAATAAAAAACATCAGCTCCTGCTACAAAAGCATATACTCAACACAACTGGAATCACAATGATTTTAGTGCAGAATTCTGTCAGACCTTCAAATAAGACCTAACACCAATATAATTCAAATTATTCCACAAAATAGAAACAGAAGGAACACTACCCAACTCATTCTATGAAGCCACTGTTATGCTGATACCAAAACCACACAAAGGTTCAACAAAGAAAGAGAACTTCAGACCAGTTTCCCTTATGAATATCAATGCAAAAAATAGTAAAATTCTTGCCAACGGAATCCAAGAACACATCAAAATGATCATTCACCACAATCAAGTAGACTTCATCCCAAGGATGCAGGGATGGTTCAATATAGGTAACTCCATCAATGTAACCCACTGCATAAACAAACTCAAAGACAAAAATAACATGGTCATTTCATGAGCAGCTGAAAATATATTTGACAAAATTCAGCATCCCTTCATGTTAAAAGCCTTGGAAAGAAGAGGAAGTCAAGGCCCATACCTAAACATAGTAAAAGTAATATACAGCTAACCAGTAGCCAACATCAAACTAAATGGAGAAAAACTTGAAGCAACCCATTAAAATCAGGGACTAGACAAGGCTGCCCTCTCTCTCCATATTTATTCAATAATAGTACTTGAATACAGTTGTAGCTAGAGCAAGTAAACAAGAAAAGGAGGTCAAAGGGATACAAATCAGAAAGAACTCAAATTATCAATATTTGCAGATGATATGATAGTATTTTTAAGTGACCCAAAAAACTCCACCAGAGAACTTCTACAGCTGATAAACAACTTCAGCAAAGTGGCCGGATATAAAATTAACTCAAACAAATCAGTAGCCTTCCTATCTTCAAAGGATAAACAGGTTGAGAAAGAAATTAGGGAAATGACGCTCTTCACAATAGTCACAAAAAATATAAAGTATCTTTGTGTGACTCTAACCAAACTAGTGAAAGATCTGTATGAAAAGAATTTCAAGTCTCTGAAGAAAGAAATTGAAGAAGGCCTCAGAAGATGGAAAGAGACACCCAGCATCCAGCTAGGAGGAGGCAACCTGCACAGGAGAGACCAGCCCTGCAGATCAGAGGATCCAGTCCGGAGGCCTCTGGTAAGAGCTTTCCAGTTTCTGCCTCCAGATTGGGAACACCCTCGGCCACAGTGCACCATCTCCAAGCTGCACAAGAAGCCAACTATACACCCAGCAGTCATTGAGGAGGAAACAGCCAGCACAGCCTGCATACAGAGCTGATGGGGCCACAGAGCTACATACCCAAATACAACTACAAGAGAGTGGGTCTCAGCCACCATCTTTGCTTCTGAGACTGTGCAACAGACTGGTAGGCAGGTTTCACCAGAGTAGAGGATCGCTTGGGACACACTGCACCAGGACTCCACCTACACCCAGGAACTCAGCAGCACCACAGCAATTTGTGCCAGGGGAAAGCAGCTCACCCAGGGATGCTGAGACGGGCCTGCGGGCACACAGGAGAGGCAAGCTCCAGCCAGTGACAATAGGCCCAACTAACACCAGAGATAACCAGTTGACAAAAGGCAAATGTGGGAACATTGCTAACAGAAATCAAGGCAAAATGGGACCATCCGAACCCAATTCTCCCACAACAGCAAACCCTGGATACCCCAACACACCAGGAAAGCAAGATTTGGTTTTAAAATCACAGGTCATGATGCTGATGGAGGGCATCATGGAGGGCTTCAAGAAGGACATAAATAACTCCCTTAAAGAAATACAGGAGAACACAAGTAAACAGGGAGAAGCTCTTGAAGAACTAAGGGAAACACAACAAAACAGGTGAAGGAATTAAACAAAGCCATCCAGGATCTAAAGAAGGAGGTAGAAACAATAACGAAATCAGAAAGGGAGACAACTCAGGACATAGAAAACCTAGGAAAGAAGTCAGGAGTCATGGATCCAAGAATCAACAACAGAATATAAAAGATAGAAGAGAGAATCTCAGATGCAGACGATACCATAGAAAGCATTGATATAATACTCAAAATGAAAAATGCAAAAAGCTCTTGACCCAAAATATCCAGCAAATCCAGGGCAAAATGAGAAGGCCAAACCTAAGGATTATAGGTATAGAATAGAGTGAAGATTTCCAACTTAATGGGCCAGTAGATGTATTCATTTACAAAATTGAAGACATTTCAATATAATTCAATACAATTTCTTCATTTTATAGAAGAAAACTTCCCTAACCTAAAGAAAGAGATGCCCATGAACATACAAGAAGCCTACAGAACTCCAAATAGATTTGACCAGAAAAGAAATTCATCCTGTCACATAATAATTAAAACACCAAATGTACTAAACAAAGAAAGAATATTAAAAGCAGTAAGGGAGAAAGGTCAAGTAACAAATAAAGGTAGATCTATCAGAATTACACCAGATTTCTCACCAGAGACTATGAAAGCCAGAAGAGGCTGGGCAGGCTTCATGCAGACCCTAAGGGAACACAAATGCCAGCCCAAACTGCTATATCCAGCAAATCTCTCAATTACCATAAATGGAGAAACTAAGGTTTTTCATGACAAAAACAAATTTACACAGTGTCTTTCCACAAATCCAGCCCTTCATTTTTTTTTGTTTTGTTTTTTTGTTTTTTCGAGACAGGGTTTCTCTGTGTAGTCCTGGCTGTCCTGGAACTCACTCTGTAGACCAGGCTGGCCTCGAACTCAG
>BDUI01021374.1:0-12696 GCA_002335545.1 Apodemus speciosus
TCCCCAAATGAAAATTAAAACAAACAAGCAAAAACGAAACCATGAGGACAAAATAATACTAAAACAAAATAAAATGTGCACGAGACCTCTTGCACTCTATTTTGTATTGGCCAACTGCTCCTGGGCATGGGAGCTACCAAGGCTTGTGGGTGGTATGTGTGTTCACACTCCAGTGGGGGGGGGGGGAAACTGGGTTTCTCTTTCCCAGCAGCATCAATTACTAATAACTTGTTAGTGAGGGGTAGGAACTCTGTGTACATTTTTCCTTCTCAGTGCTGAAGTTCTGTCTGGTTTGAACTTCTTCCTGTCTTGTGCTAGCTGTCACAGCCTCTGCAAGGACATACTGTGTTTGGAAGACACTGTTTTCTTGGAGTCATTCATCACCTCTGACTCTTCAAAGTTTTCCTTCTCCCTTATTCCGTAGATCCATGAGCCTTGAGGAGCAGGCTTGGATTTATAAATAAAGGTTAAATAAAGGAAAATTATTCAATGGCTTGGTAAAGAAAGTTCTGTTCAGAAGAAATCAAGGTTTGCAAACCCCTCTTTTCTCCAGGGAAGCCCTGTTTCTTTGATGTAGACTTTATTACTCTTCAGGTATCTGTCCCTGGCCACCTACTCCCAGAATTCTCTGCACTTCACCTCTCTCTTACTTAATATCTCTCACACATGGAGATGACTTGGCCAATTTCTATCAATGGGCATGAAGTTTGTACTTGGTTTTATTCTGTGTTCAAAACTAGTCTCCTATTTTAGACGGACATTCTTATTTTTTTCTAGCCAATTAGTACTTTTCCATGAATTGTTACTAATGTGGACTATTTTATTTTTGTGTATGAGGTGCCTGAAAATGTTTCTAGTAGTAAGAATGTTATATATGATAGTGGGTTTCTTCCAAAGTAGTGGTATTCTATACAAAAGTGAAAGATAAAGACTGCTAATAGTATGCTGATTCATTTGATTCATGGWCTAACTTTTTCTGTGGATGACCCGGCTAGTGTTGATGAAGGAGCCGCAGTGGRGCTCTCCCTTATCATAGACTTCAGAGCAAACATAAAGTGTATTATCCAAGGTGGGATAAGAGCAACCTAATAGGGCTTCATGAGATTTTGCAGTATATGGGAACATGTATGACTTTTTAAAGATGTATATTTCTAAATATATTTTAAAGAACAATGAAAGGTTTTAAGAGACCACAGGGTTTAAGAAATGTGTACATACCAGGACACAAGTGGCCACCATTAAAGAGTGATAAAAGTGAAGCTCCTTTTCACTATTAGCAYGAGCCCTGTTTATATTTGTATTTTGTACTTTAAAATGCAATTCTCTTAATACATAGATTATCAATGTTCATTSCCCATTTTATTTTAAAGTTTTATTAATTTTTGTGGGTGCATAAAAAAGACATCAAATAAAATATCAACAACAAATAATGGGAAGATATGAAAATCTGAGAAAAAGCTTCAAAAGAGCATACAATTATTTCAATACTCAGATGATTTTTGGTATATGTGTCTCTAGGGATATGGGGGTGTGTAATAGTGACCAAACACAGAGATCAGAAGACAATTGGTGCATTTAGTCCTCTTCTATTCTGGAGGCTCTGGACATCACACTTAGGTCRTCTGCTTGACAGTGGGGGAACATTTATCCACTGTTGGGTCATTTCACTTCCTTTGTTTTTCATTTTAACTGAACTTTTAATATCAACTCAACTTCTACTTATTTTTTGTGACAGGCCCTTATTATCTAGTTAATACTGGTATTGARTCCATAGTTGTGCTGCCTCAGTCTCCTGCAAACACTAGTCTGATTTGGTCACCCACCCTGTCTTTTTCACTATATTTTAGTGTACAGTTTGTGTATATTAAGAAAGTTTAGATTGTTGGTGTCTTAATTTCTTTTCATGTTTCTGTGATAAATTACAATCACAAAACCAGCTCAGGGATGCATGGTTTATTTTCCCTCGTAATTCAAGGATATATTCCATCATAGCAGGGGAATCAAACCAGCCGGGGCTAGAAGCAACTGGTCACCTTGCATCCAGAATCAGAATGCAGAGAGCAGTGATCAGTTCTGTGCTTTCTGCCTTTTAGACARTTCTGGACCCAAGATCAGGGAATGGTGCCACCCCATCATTTTTCTCCTCAATTAACACAACCAACACATTACCCCATAGGTGTGYTCAGAGGCTAAGCAGCTCCTCACAAGTGCGTCTGCAGCTTTTATACTATGTAAGACCAGACTCTGTCATGCTGTCAATTAATCCTAACTTTAAGAATGGATAGCCACTACCATCACCTACAACACTTTTTATCTTCTAATGTCTAAATCTYTATGTTAATTCACTAATGATTTTCTATTTCCACATTCCCTATTCTTGACCACCATTTGCTCTACTCTGGTACCTCATATAAATGAAAGCTTATGATCCTACTTATTTTGTGGCTGGCACCCATGTTRTTGTTTTAAAGCTTAAAAAGGTAAAAATTCAATAATSCATCCTTTTTATTTTTYTTCCATTTCAAATTTATTGTTCAAAGTGCKTTACATATATAAACTTTTAAATCTAAGAGCAACAATCTTTGTCATATTACATTCTAATAATGCAGAATAGTTAGGCTTACCTCTGTCCAATATGATATTCAAACATTTCTGGTTTGCCCTAGACATAAATTCAGGAAGGATTTAGGATGTGGGAGGAAGGGAACAAGGGAGGAAGTGAGGGAGGGAAAGAGAGAGAGATCAGAGGGTGGATTGGGTGTGAATATATCCATGATATATGTATATCAAAAACAAAAACTATATTTTTCTTATTGCTTAGGATCCAAACTGAAAATGTCTTTGTGGAATTTAACAACTAATAAAAGATCTTGACATATGAGAACTATTAAAATATAAGAATGCTTAACCCAGAAAAGTGTGAATCCAGAATACTCTTCAAGTATTATGCACTGTGTGAATCATAAGCATTCTAATTGCTGCCATTGACTGACTGAAACAATGATAGTATTACCCAGAAAAGCATGTAATGAAGACATCTTTACATGGTAGTCAAACCTAAATGACTCTAAGATAAAGATTTTGGTGATTCAAGAGAACAATGCTGCTAAAAATTGTCTGCAGCTACATATGTAGCAGAGGATGACCTTTTCAGACATCAGTGAAAGGAGAGGCCATTGGTCCTGCGAAGGTTTGATGTCCCAGTGTAGGGGAATTCCAGGTCAGGAAAGTGGGGGGAGGGATTGATAAGAGGGGGAAGGAGGATGGGACAGGGTGTTTTTGGAGGGGTAATGAGGAAAGGAGATACTATTTGAAATGTAAATAAAGCAAATGTCTAATTAAAAACATTGTTCTCTGAGTATGAAACTTATTAGAAAATTTAACACTGTAGACTCCTCAGGAACTTGGAAGAAAATTCAATCTCATAAGGCAAAGCAGGGTTTCCCCTTTTAGCTAGGGAAGGAAATCAGAGACTGAGCAGTTAACAAGTAGCCCGTGCTACTGTGTGAGTTAGGTTGCCTATGATTCTGAAGAGGCAAGCAAATGGAAGAGGGCCTGTTGAGCCTGCAGTGTCATGTTGTCTGTCTGCTCTTGCCTGTTGAATCATCTTCCCAGCCTGGTGTTTCTTTGGAGTATGCTATATTTTCTTCAGTATGACATAAAGGTCGGAAAAGGATTCATRCAGTTCTGTCTGGCCACAGAAACCAGAATGGCAGAATCTACAGGGAGGTCAGTTTTCACTTGCAAGTGTTTTCTACTGATGTTAGTATCCAGCAATGGATCAAGGCTGACTCCTGAGATGGTTGTCCCCTGTCAACTGCATATATAGGCAAAATGAATCCCAGAGAATGAGGTTTTCAAGAAGATTGCTGTGTGACCCACTGTCTTACTTAAAGTCTGTTTTAAATTTCCCCAGAGATCTGAAAGTGTGTGCTGAAGACCTACCTGAAGGTCAAGTATTTATGCAGAAGCTTGTTTTGTAGGGCCACAGGGAAAATGACAGTTAGTTAGACTTGAACATGGACAATGGATTGGAGCTCATAATTACACATCCATAAGTTCCATTACTCATTTGTTATTAGATGCTGGTACCAGTCAGAGGCGAGTCTAATGGCTGCTCTTAGACCACAGGTCTGATTGGCACGCATTACGGCTTTGGTTCTGAATTTGGGAAGCTGCTGCAGGCAAGTTGGGAATCAACCTCAAAGAGAAGCGACAGAGCTGCACAGATGTAAATGCTTTATGCCCAGCAGGCTAGTTCCTTGCCCTGACTCTGTCTGGAGACTGGGTGTCCTGAGACACATCCACTTCCTTCAAGGAAGCTGCCTGACCTCAGCCTGGCACTTCAGTGTTTAATGCATTCATTATGTCTGAGGTCGACTTTAATTTTTCAGGTCTTTCTCTTAGCTGCCTAGGGATAAATGTATAAAAAGCTTATCATCAAACATCATGCCCTGAGTCTGTGAGTCATCTGGTACCCTCTTCAGAATTTTAACAGCACAGACAACATGCAAGTCATATTT
This sequence comes from Apodemus speciosus, assembly GCA_002335545.1. Lineage (NCBI taxonomy): Eukaryota > Metazoa > Chordata > Mammalia > Rodentia > Muridae > Apodemus > Apodemus speciosus. The sequence goes on from BDUI01021374.1 coordinate 4,524, forward strand.
CCCATCCATTGTTAGCTATTTTTTTTCTTTGCTTTACAGCATGTGCCAAATTTGATTCCTGTGACAATCCGTATTGCACAAAGTGAAAGGAAGTTTTTCAACCGTTCTTTTTTTTCTCTTTCTCCCATATGGCTGAATTGATTCATCTCCCACTACAAACCCTTTCTCTTACTAAAATGTGATCTTTGGTGCTTTAAATGAATACATCACGTCTTAAATTGTGCAGTGTAGCAAAGTTTCCATTTCAAAGCACAGGCCACAGGATCAGGAGACAYAGATGGAAACATGACCCTGTCTTTTCCCCAGCTATAAAACAGGTCCCTGGAATTCTCTGGACTCTCATTTCCTTAGCTGAAATATCAGGGTAAATCTGAAGCAGAAATCCTATATTTATCGAGCAGCCTTCATTTGGCCTAATTATTTTATATATCATTATTAATTTTCAAAAAAGTACTTTGTGTTGCAGCCATGTATTAAGTACAAGCGATTAGTGGTGAATGAGACACAATGGACCTTGTTATTATGGATCTTAAACATTATAAGAAAATATATCMGCCGATTATTTAATTTATCATTTAATTATTAGCATGAGTCATGTCTGGGAGGAGAAGCCTGGGAGYTTGAGTAAATGATTGACAGGAAACAGCATATATGATCATGAATTGAGGGGACTGGTGTGACAAATTTGGTGTGACAAATTATATCTAAGATTCATTTATTCATTCATATRTTTATTTAACAAATATTTAATAAATACTATTATATCTCAGGCATAATGACAGATTTTAAAACCATGGGGAAAGAAAAAGAGAGATCATTCTCTGAAAGAGTTTAACATCTAAATGATGTTTTTTTCCAACTTCATTTGCAGTTCAAGATACATTGTTGGAGACTTGAGTGGAATTTGTTATGGGAAAATAAAATGGAGAAGGCACTCTGAGGTGAAAGCAATGGCATTTATTTTATGGGAGAAAAGAAAAACAGGAGAGAAATTTAAAGTAAGTTAGGATAAAGCTTTGGCTGGGAGGAATATGGAAAAGAAAAATTTATGTGTGAAACTCGGTAATTTGTCTGGGGAACTTAGCTTGATGCCAGAATGAGTTCTGATGAGAATATTACTGAGAGCCATTACTCAGCCTTCTGATTTGGTCGGGTGCTTATTTCTTCCAGAATAAATGGCCACATTGCTCACTAGCTTGCAGACTCAATGACAAAGAGAGCAAACCACATGATCTGTGAATCCTTTTGTCAAATTCAAATAACACCCATAGCCATTTACAAAGTCAGAAGAAATTTTCCTCATTGTGGATATTCAATCTCTGCTTAATGACAGAGGCAATTCATGCTGTACTTTGTAGGCAGAACTTTGTTAACATGTAAATGGGGCCACAGTCTCTGTACTTACAGATGCAGTAATCATCAATTTGCCTGCCCCATCAAATGAGTGTCGCATAAGGATGCTCAATTTCTCAAGAAGATTGCCACCTCTACTTCTAAATATCAACGTATTTACTCCTTTCACAAGAGCCATTTTCCCTAAGACATGGCCACCTCTGTCCTGGAAAAACTGCAGTATTCTGTCCATCTGTGCACTCTCTTCCCATTTGGTAACCTTTTCCAAATGGGTCTCCACACTGTAGCCAGAATGATCTGTTCAGTAGCACAAACCTCATCAAATATTTCCTACATATCCTCTCCTAGGCACTGACAGCAAGACTCTGGAATTTCCCAAACMTATACATATCTATTTCTTTAGCTTGGCCATAAACAAAGTCTTTAATACACATTCCGTAATTATAGTTAATACATCTTGTTTTAAAGTAGTTTTAATTCATAGTAAAACTGAGCTGCAGTCAAAGATAGGTCCCAGTTATCCACTCTYCCACACATTTTGTGTCTTACAGTACCRGTATCTCTCTCCAGAATTGTACATTTGTTACAATCASTCACTCACATCAACAAATAATCATATAACCTTTAYGGGTCACATAGAATGCCCCATTGGTGCTGTGCATCATGTAGGTTTGCYACCACAATTGTATTTTATGGAAGAGTTTCACTCCCAGAATATCTTCCTGTTGCTCTTTTCATTGCTACTTTCCTCATGCACAGTGCCTTTACTTTCTCCAGTTTTGCATTTGTCAGATTGCTGTTAAATTAGAATTATGTAATATTCAGCCTTTCCATCTCTCTTTCTTTAGCTTACTGAATTTGCTTAAARTTTTCATCATGTMCTTTCATAGATATTTAGTTCCTGTGCAYGTGCATGTAACGACATTACATTCTATATGTGTACAATGGTTCACATATATATTTACCATTAGATGGCATTCTGGGAAACTTTCAAGCTTTCGAAAATATTTTTAAAAGCCTCCGTGAACTTATTTTGATAGGTTCAGATGTGGACATGTATTTTCAACTCATTTGATCACACATCAGGTAGTAGGATTGCTGGAATGCATGGCTGGAACACTGTTGGTTTTCTAAGAAATGACCAATAGTTCTCCAAGCAGCTCTATCAGCTGCATTTCCATAGCCAGTGTATACTAGCCTTTGTTTCTCATCCTGTCCGTTATTGGCAGATGTAGTGTTTTAGATTTTGGGCATTTAAAAGATGTGTCGTGGTATCTTATTATTATTTTTAATATTATAATTTAATTCAATTTGCTAATGGTGTGCAATGTGGGGCCTCTCCATATGCTCCCTTGATGAGTATCTATCTTCTTTGGTAATGTGTGTGTTGAAGTCACTGGCCTTTTTTTAAACTAGGATTTCCTTCTGTGGCAATCCTATCTCACTSCTYCTTCCACAGTCTAGTTTCYCTTTGACAGTGCTTTWGAGCAGATACTATTGTTTATTTTAATAAGGTTCTACATATAAAACCTTTCTCTCATAGATTAAGTCTTCAATATTTTATCTGAAAATGCTTTACTAAGAAAATGTTTCAGACTGTCAAGTAACTTCTCACATCAYCCYGATGACCTGAATTCGATCCCAGAGCTCACATGAAAACTTGGGTGTGGGCTCAATTACACATCTGTAATTGTCAGCACTCCTGTAGTAAGACTGGATGTAGAGGTCGAAGATTTGCCCAGAAGCTGTCAAGTTAGTGTGGAGTACAAACCAAGGTGACAGAAACAAAAGAGAGCCAGCTTCCAAACAAGGAAGTTGGAAAGAATCAATTCCCATATGAATGCCTGTAAACACACATTCTCTGTCTCTGTCTCTGTCTCTGTCTCTGTCTCTGTCTCTGTCTCTGTCTCTGTCTCTGTCTCTGTCTCTGTCTCTCTCTCCTTCCTCTCTCATTTTCTCTCTCCAAATAAATAAATAAATAAATAAATAAATAAATAAATAAATAAAGCACATGTAAGTCTCAGATTATCTCAATATTCTTTCTGTATGATTGCTTGAGAATTCTAGAGTTCTGTATTTTTCTATGAAATATATTTAAGCTAATTTGATGAACATAGAAGTTCTGTGACTAAGTAATATTCTGTTATTTTTTGTTTTGTTTTTGTTTGATTAATTTTTTTTTTAGCATGAGAATGCCTAGTTATTTCATCCTTCTTGGCTGAAAATATCTTTTCTTTAAAGTACTTCACTTGTCAGATATCAATGGATTGTTTYGGTGGGAATCAGCTTTTGGACCCTTTCTTCTGTGCTGTGGATCGGTTTTAATCGCTGTAGTTCTCTAGTCAGTCTTGACATCTGCTCACATCAGTTGTTCATACTTGTTTTTTCTCCTTCAACAGGTTATGCCCTTTAGACCTGCCCTATACTAATACTGAGAAATTAAATGTTGAAAGCACAAGTAGATGTTTCTGCTTCTCTTTGAGGTGTACTTGTTCTTTTCTTGCAATTTGTTGTTTTATTATTATATCCTTAGACATGAGTGATTGATATGTTCTCTGGCAAAATGTAGGCTTTCATCTTGTATACCATATTTTTTCTTCCTAACTTTATCACTTTTTATGACTCCATTAACTTTTAGTACTCTCAACTCAAAGACTGCCTTAAATTTCCTCTTTGTATCAATTTCCCAATTCATTCTTGCTTATCCTATCTTTTACTTATTCAAATTTCAGTTCAATAATGATGTACTCCCAAAAGACTTTAGTGTCTCTCATTTCTCAAAACCTCTATTTTATTTAAATTCTCATAGAATTACTTGCATNATTAATGAAATGCAACAACACACCAAAACAAACACAAACTCAAACACAAGTGAATATATGCAAACACTCATGAGTGAATGCACACACACACATAACTCTCTCTCTCTCTCTCTCTCTCTCTCTCTCTCTCTCTCTCTCACACACACACACACACACACACATACACACACACACAGAAAATACTCAACAAAACAGTTAGTTCTTTGCAATGATAAATAAGGTTGAAAATCACTTATAGAAACTAGATTAAATAGAGACAAGACACAATATAATTTGAGGTGAAGATAGAAAACTATTACAATAGACACCATTGAAATTCAGAAAAAAAACATTAAGCATACCTTAAAAACATCSACTTCCTACTCAGAAAAATCTTTTTAAAAGAATAAAATTCTAACCATGAACAACCTTCAAAATTAAACCAAGATGTGACAAACTATTGAAGCATATTTATAGAGAGCAAGCAATAATATTAAAGCAGTAATTATAATTAAAAAAGCCTGCCATCTAAAAATTTTAATCTCAGATGGATCACTGCTGAAATCTATCAAGCCTTTTAAAGAACAGTTATTCTTCAAACTATTGCACAAATAGATGAAGAGGATGTTATCAAACATTTTTTACAAAGTCAGTATTACCTTCAAGCTAAAGTCAAATAAAGAGAGCAACAACGTTAACGACAACAAAAAGAAAAGCAATGAAATGCCAGGAGGCTGTGGTGGCCTGCTTGGTTCTTGGCTCTATAGGCAGAGACAATGGAGTAAGCTGACCACCTATACTACCCGAATCAACGAAATCTTCACTCAAGGCAARAGCCCTTTCCTTGATATATAAGGTAGAAGCCACTCAACAGTAATCCKTGTCCTCTACACAYAAGTAAGCRCACGTTATTTACAYRAGTGAATACCCAGTAGACAAGGAAAYCATGAGCAACAAGAATTATACAGGAGGTAYCACCATACCTGGATTCTAAGTTATGTTCCATAACCACAGCAACACTAGCAGCATGTCATTGGCAGAAAATAGACAAGTAGGTCAGAAGAACAGAAGGAAGTACCCAGAAGTCTTTGCAGCAATAGCTACCTGATTTTTGACTAATCCATCAAAAATATACATTGGAGTCTTTTCAGTGAATGGARCTGGCAAAACTGGATATTCAAATGTATACTAATGAGTGATTACATCTTTCTCTCCTTGACCTCAAATAAACTCCACATTTATGAATAGATTTAACATAAGACCAGTAAATCTGATATTGTTAGAGGAAAAAGTTGGAAAAGCAGTTCAATATATAGTTATAGACATAGATTTTCTGAGTAGGGCTGTATTTGTTCATGAAAAAAATTGAAAACTTTTTCATCAAACAGAATTTAATGAAATTAAAAAGCTTCTGAACAGCAGAGTTATGTGAAGAGACAACCTACAGAATGGAAGTCTTTGATAATTTTACATGTAACAATTACTGTCTAGATTATATAAAGGACTCAAAATAAGAAAACAAATAACTCAATTAAAATGGACTAATTAAATGAACAGACATTTCAAAAATGAAATATGTACCACCAATAAACATAGACTGCTCAAGTGTTCCTAACCAGTCATCATGAGAATGCAGGTTAAAACATGTTGAGATTGGATCTTTTTTTTTTTTTTGGTAGTCCTGGCTGTCCTGGAACTCACTCTGAAGACCAGACTGGCCTCGAACTCAGAAATGCACCTGCCTCTGCCTCCCAAGTGCTGGGATTAAAGACGTGTGCCACCACCGCCCGGTGAGATTGGATCTTACTCCAGTCATTAAGCATGCAGATAAGAATAAATGCTACTGGGCATGTAGTCCTTCAAGAACACTTACATTCAGCTGTAGGAATATCCTATCCAATAGCCAGAGTGGACATCTCTAAAGGAACTAAAAGGAGATTCTTCCTGTGAGTGAGTTATACCATGTCTGAATATTTTCTCTTAGGAGTCCAAATACAAGAGATATTTGAACTTAGTATATACAGCAGCTGTTATTCAAAGCAGCTAAGTTACAGACTGTCTTAGTAAGAGTTCCTGTTGCTGCAAAGAGACAAGATGATCATGGCCACTCTTATAAAAGAAGGCACTTATTTGGGCCTATCATAAAGTTCAGAGGTTTTGTTCATTTTCAGGGCAGGAAGCATGGCAGCATCCAGGCAGACGTGATGCTGGAGAAGGAGCTGAGAGTTCCATATCTGGAAGAGCAAGCAGCAGGAAGAGAGAGTGAACCACTGGTACTGCCTTGAGTTTCTGAGCCCTCAAAGCCAGTGACACATTTCCTCTGATAAGGCCATGCTTATCTACAAGGCTAGATATCCTAATCCTTTTAAATAATGCCACTCCCTATGAGATAATGGGGTCATTTTCATCCAAACTACCACATTCCACTCACATATCATATCTCAACTCATATCATCATAATGCAAATGTAGCCATATGAGAATGCAAAATGCATTTAGTCCAACTTCAGAAGTTCCTATAATCCCAAATCCCAAGTTCCATAAAAAGCTGCCRTAATTTTTAAAAATCCACAGTTCAAGTCTCTGATACTCGTGGCAATCTTGTAACTATAACCACCTGTAAAAGCAAAATAAAATATCAGATCACATACTAAAGCCTACAATGGCACAAAATATATATTACTACTCCAAAAGGGAGGAAAGGAGAATAGCAGAGAAATACTGAAAACAAGCTGAGCAAACTCTTAAACTGCATTTCCATGTCTGATGTCAAAGCACTCTTCTGATATCTAACTCCTTCAGCTTGGTTGAAATGCAACACACTTCTTTTGCTTGGGTTGATTCTACTTCCTGCTATCAGTTTTCCTCAGCAGGTATCCCACAACTCTGGCATCTCCAAAATATTGGGGTCTCCAAGGTAATGCAAACTTGACCTCCTCAGCTTCAAGCAAAGTTCTTTCTTGCTCTCCATGTAGAGACACCCCTGYTACATGCCTGGCTTCAGTGGTTTTCCTTGTTCATGGAGAGATTTCCATTACGTCTTTCTTGCACCCTTGATTCTAAAACCAGAACCATATAGGTGAAACTGCCAAGTTCTGCTGCTTACTGGACCTAGAACACAGCCCCTTATTCAAATAAATTTTCAGCACCTTTCTCTTTTTGATAGTTTYCTTCATTGCCTATAATTGGCTCTCCTGAAGCTCGATTTGTAGACCAGCCTGGCCTTAAGCTCAAGAGATCATCCTGCCTCTCCCTTGCCAGTACCTAGCCATAAGCTTTTCTTTAATTCCTTTTCAGAAGTTGGAAGCTCAGCTGGGTGAGCTCTTGCTCTCAGGTCACCACTCTCTTTATTTCATTTACCACTGGATTTCTCTTTAATCTGTTTGCATTTCCTGGTACCCTTTCTCTCCTCAAACTRTAAATTTTTGAATTTTTCCTTGCTCAGCTTTCTCCTTTTCATTGTAGTTCTTCATAAGACTCACCACCAATGACCATACAAAGCAGTCAATACTAGTCTGGTTTGAAACTGCCTCTGCCAATGCTATTAATCCAAACTCTTCAATTTAGCCTCAGGCAGACTTTTTGGACAAGGACAGAAAGCAGCCATATTCTTTGAGAAGATGTTACAAGAGTAGTCTGTAAGACTTTTCCTCTGAAATCTCTTGAGCTGGGCTCATATCACAGTTCAAATCACACTTAGTACCACTATTTTTTTTTTGTGCCTCTAATAATATGATACATTCATCTTTACTTAAAGCATTCAATTGTTTTCCTAATCCAAAATCTCAAAGTACATATTCCTTCAAACAAAATCAAGGTCAAGCCTATCACCATAACACCTCACACTCGCACCAATATCTGTCTTTGTCAGGGTTGCTCTTGTGGTGAAGAGATAYGATGGTTACGGGAAATCTGATATAGAAAGCATTTATTTGGGGCTGTCTTACAGTTTAGAGATTGATTATGTGGCAGAAAGCATGGCGGCATGCAGGCATATAGCTCTAAAGAAGCCAATAGTTT
>BDUI01021374.1:20789-32976 GCA_002335545.1 Apodemus speciosus
ATTATTAATAGAAAAGCTTTTGGCTTTTCTTTTAAATCACCAATGTAAATTTTAAACTTTTGGAATTCAATTAAAAATCATGAGATAACTAGAAATTATGACTCATTACAAGGAACAAAATTAGTTAATGGATGGAGATCTGGAAACAGCAGATGTCAAAATTATTAGAGAATGATTTTCAAACAGAGATGATAAATTTGTTAAAAGAGTCAAGGGGAACAAACAGGATGAAAGCAGAATTAAATATGAAAGAACACTCTACCTGAATAGAATTAAGGAGTTCAAAGTGCAATTCATTAAGTGAGCATATGATGGAGGAGTAACAGAGTTTAAGAACCTCAGAGAAAAAGACCAATGATTCAGAAGATCTAATGAAAATGCAAGTAGGATARCAAGCAGGATTAGGGTGAGTGGTACCAAGTGGTCTGATATAAACAAAGGGAATCTACCATAACTAGAAAAGCTGGTATAATGATGCCTGCTTGTGATATCAGCACAAGTGTTGTTCGAGACAGAAGGATCTCAAGTCAAGATTAGCCTGGTGTATACACAGAGACCCCCATCTCAAACAACTACACTACAGAGGGATAGACAATGAGAAACTTTAGAAGCTCCCAACGAATATGGACAAACTGTACAAATCCTCACACTATTGAATCAAGTAATGAATAGAACAAACATTCATCTCAGCAGACATCAACCACATAAAAAAGACAGGTCAAGTTAAAATTAAATGATATTTAGAAAATATCRCAAAGTTGATTAAAGAGAATGACTAAATTTGAACAATGCTACTTCATTGGTACATACTAGCAAATTATACCACTAAACATATTACCTTAGAAGAAAAGAAAGCAATCTAAGCAAGATAATCAAACCTTCAACAGAAGTTAATAAATGTGAAATGAATTAAGTAAAAAAATCAGATGATAATGATAGAAATAGTAAAGGTGGATATGAAAATAATGGTAAGTAATCAGTAACACCTGATTATGGGGTAAAATCAGAGGAGAAAGTAATGGAAGAAAGAGAAAAACAGTAGAGGAAAGTGTTTTCTTCTTTCAAATTTATAGTAACACAGAAAGCATCAACCTAAATAGAACAACAATAACTGATTTCAGTAACAAAATGGGAATCTTGCTGCAGATTCTAATATACCAACAAAGTTGGAAAAAATGTAATGGATATATTTCCTGAGAGCCACAATATATAAAACACGAATAGAGGAAAAACACTAGTAGTTGCATAGCTATCAAAGACATTAATACTATAATTACAGCTTCCTCATGAGGATACACCCAATCCAAGATAGCTTTGCTTGTGAATTAAAGACCTGTTCAAGACAGACTAGCAGTCATCATTCATAGACTCATGCAATGCTGAAGGAAAGATACTCCTAAATTGATACTCCCTTCATTGTGCTAAAATGACAAAATTTAATATGAGAGATTCACAGCATTTTCTGAAAACAGTAAAAACAAAAAAGAATTACTTAGGGAATGAATTGCCAAAAAAGTCAAGTCCAACAGTGTAGAAAAAGTATGATACAAAATGAAGGTAAAATTGGGTTATATTTTGAAAAAGTGTTGAGTATATTTGATCACATTAGGAGAAGAAGAAAAAATTCATAAAATAATCTCAGTAGATAAAGAAAAGTATTCYAAAAAAGACTAAATAACAAAAATAACATAAGTTTCCAAGATGCTAGATATATCCAGGAGCACCTTCAAAATAGGCAARGAAACCTACAAGACCTAACATCACATCTAAAAGAYCACACAGAGWGTCTCCAAGAGTGGTTGAAAGATTGGAAACTTTCCTTCCCAACTCCCGTGTTTGCATGGTTTGGCTCCTGGAAACCTGTTAGAGGTGACATAGAATTAAAGAAAGACTTCTCTTTTTTTTTTTCTATATTCGTTGTTTACATTCCAAATCATTTTCCCTTTCCCGGTTCTCCCCTTCCAGGAAAAAACATACATGAAAATTAGAAAGGAAGAAAAAAAAAAAAAAAAAACAACTTGTGTTTGCATACTCCTCCATGTAAGAAAATTTAAATATTGCACACCAAAATGAGAAATCTGTTGGTTCTAATAATTGAATTTAACAAAGGGGCACAATACAAAATCAATACACAAAAGCCAGTTACAATATATACATGTGTGAAAATGTCATAATGAAATCCATTATTTTGCATAATTCATGCTCATAAAGGTAGTTAGTGTAAAAAAGAAAAGAAAGAACAGACAAGAAAGAAATGACAGATACTTGGACACAGAAAAGCTGGGCTCAGGTAAACTGAGTTATTGTATGGAAAAGCCATAGTACCCAGAAACCTAAGAGCATTTATTATATTCAGGTTAATAGGGAGGCATGTTTAATGCACACAACAAGACTTAGGGGAACAGTTATTATACACAGATGAACAAGGAAGCAGTGTTAGMTATTGTGAAGTACTGTTTCTATAGGAGARCAGTCTCCAGGCCATGAATACCTCGGGGATGGGAGCAGTTATTTTTTGCATCAGCATTCACAGTTGGACTGAAGGAAAGCTTTGTCAGCCCTCTCAGCCTTACCCTGGGAAGGCATTGCCAATCCCATAGGCCTCAGATATTAGGGGCCTTGAGATGGCYGTGCTCATGTCAACAACACAAATTTGCTTGCCTACTGCACCCAGCACTGCTCACTACTGCCATGCTGGAGATCACACTCTAATGACCAAAGGAAAATATAAGATCTAAAAGTTACAGCATTTAGAAAGACTGAGGTTTTATTTACAGCTGCATTGCAATGCACAGGGAGGGTCCAGAGTCTATGAAAAAAAAACTATTAAGATTAGGGAATCCAGTGATATCACGTGATATAAACTTGACACAGAAACAAACAGTTGCATTTCCCCATAGTAACAACGAATAATTGAAAAGGAGATTTTAAAATGCTATATAAATGTGCCATCTCAAAAATGATGTATAAAACTATTTAGAAATGGGATTAATTAAATACATACAAGAGCTGCACAGAAAAAARGCTTAAAATTGCTAAGAGAAATTAAATATCTAAATTAAATATCTAAATAAATGGAGAGACATGTTTACTTAATTTTGTAATTAAAACTTCCTCATGAAGAAAAATGCAGCCYGAGATAGCATTGCTTGTGAATTCAAGACAAGCTTAAGGCAGAAATAATGGTCATCACTCACAAACTCACGAAATGCTGAAAGGAAAAAGGATCACTCTATATTTATTTTGTGGTGCTAGAATTATAAAACATAGACGCGAGTACAGCTGCRTACCCTTTAAGAATACAAATACAAAACTTGAGAAAAGTAAAGTCCAGCGGTGTAGAAAAGTATTATACACTATGACTTTTCTTSATTGTAAATTAGACTTTTGTAAATTTGATTTAAATAATGTTATGGGCCCATAAATGGGGTTCAGTAGTTAAGACACTTGTAAYGTTGACTGTCTCCACTATGAAGGTCCTAGGATCAAACTCTGATCATTAGGCCTGAACCACACATCATTACACACTAAGCCACCTCACAGGCCCAAATGAGTTTATTTTTTACATATTCTTTTGTTTTAAATATTAGTTTCTCTTATTCCTTTACTTTTGTCTTATTGAGGAAGGAATCTGAGAATTATGCATGCTAGATCATAAGTACACCACTGAAACAAAATCCACCCTCCTTATTTTTTAACATATCTTAAAGGGATACATCACCTATGAATTCRATACTATGTCAAGTACCATACCAAAACTTGCATCATAAAATTATTCTATGAATTGGTCTTGTGATATCGTTGACATCCATAATGAAGGTTTAGGTTTTTCCACAGCATCAAAAATCAGGGCTTACAGCCTTTTTTGACAAGGTCTCACCCTATTCCTTGAGGAAATAATAAATTATAAGTTTGTGGTTAATAAGAGAAGGACATCAATTAAAATGTTAGTGTACTGCGAAGTGGATCCATATCTAAGACAACTGCAGATGCAAGCTACTTGTTTTCAGCGTTTTGCCAGAGGGGAGGCTTTGTGCATGTTTATGAGCAGCTCCAGATTTCTTGTTGGCAGAGTTCACAGGTAGAGAGGTGAYTCACAGGTGTTTGCTCACAACGCAGCCAAGCTCTGCATGCATGACSGATGGCTTCTGGAGAGGCAGGCAGATGCTTTGATGCTCTCTCTTCTGGGATGCAAATAATGCACCATAATGATGGCTCATCACAACAGTATCTGAGTGAGCTATAATCAGGCATTTCGACTCTGTTTATTAAACACTAAACAGTGCACTTCTGGATTTGGGGAGGTTTTTTTTTTTTTTTTTTTTTTTTTTTTTTTTTTTTAAGATTTACACTATCTCTTCTCCTGTATGCTTAAAGCATACTTTTGTCTATTTCAGGTTGTGTCATCAAATGAGGAAGATGAGCAACAACAAAACAAAACAAAACAAAACAAAACAAAACAAAACAAACCCAAAATGAAGTCAGATGTAGAAACTCTCTTTAGAATAGCTAAATACTTTATTTAATATTTCTTAAAGAGAGAAAAATAATTAGTTGTACAGTCAATGCAAATCTCATATTCTTTGAAAATATTTTAAAAATATTCTCACAATTTTTTATTCAAAATTTTACATTTATTATTGAACACATGAATAGAAAGAAAATAGAAATGACATAAGAAACCNGTTGACTGTCTCCACTATGAAGGTCCTAGGATCAAACTCTGATCATTAGGCCTGAACCACACATCATTACACACTAAGCCACCTCACAGGCCCAAATGAGTTTATTTTTTACATATTCTTTTGTTTTAAATATTAGTTTCTCTTATTCCTTTACTTTTGTCTTATTGAGGAAGGAATCTGAGAATTATGCATGCTAGATCATAAGTACACCACTGAAACAAAATCCACCCTCCTTATTTTTTAACATATCTTAAAGGGATACATCACCTATGAATTCRATACTATGTCAAGTACCATACCAAAACTTGCATCATAAAATTATTCTATGAATTGGTCTTGTGATATCGTTGACATCCATAATGAAGGTTTAGGTTTTTCCACAGCATCAAAAATCAGGGCTTACAGCCTTTTTTGACAAGGTCTCACCCTATTCCTTGAGGAAATAATAAATTATAAGTTTGTGGTTAATAAGAGAAGGACATCAATTAAAATGTTAGTGTACTGCGAAGTGGATCCATATCTAAGACAACTGCAGATGCAAGCTACTTGTTTTCAGCGTTTTGCCAGAGGGGAGGCTTTGTGCATGTTTATGAGCAGCTCCAGATTTCTTGTTGGCAGAGTTCACAGGTAGAGAGGTGAYTCACAGGTGTTTGCTCACAACGCAGCCAAGCTCTGCATGCATGACSGATGGCTTCTGGAGAGGCAGGCAGATGCTTTGATGCTCTCTCTTCTGGGATGCAAATAATGCACCATAATGATGGCTCATCACAACAGTATCTGAGTGAGCTATAATCAGGCATTTCGACTCTGTTTATTAAACACTAAACAGTGCACTTCTGGATTTGGGGAGGTTTTTTTTTTTTTTTTTTTTTTTTTTTTTTTTTTTTAAGATTTACACTATCTCTTCTCCTGTATGCTTAAAGCATACTTTTGTCTATTTCAGGTTGTGTCATCAAATGAGGAAGATGAGCAACAACAAAACAAAACAAAACAAAACAAAACAAAACAAAACAAACCCAAAATGAAGTCAGATGTAGAAACTCTCTTTAGAATAGCTAAATACTTTATTTAATATTTCTTAAAGAGAGAAAAATAATTAGTTGTACAGTCAATGCAAATCTCATATTCTTTGAAAATATTTTAAAAATATTCTCACAATTTTTTATTCAAAATTTTACATTTATTATTGAACACATGAATAGAAAGAAAATAGAAATGACATAAGAAACCGTGACTTTGGTTTGATGACATTCCTCAGCTATGGCAGACATGCTTGTACCGTTATGCTTCTTTTATTCCATTTCTTTTTTTTTTTTAAGTTCCAGGGTGGATCCTCCCTGTAACAGCTCAGTGTCATTGGTCTGAGTGAGAATGTTCTATTTTCCATTTGTAAGTCAAGTCTGAGAAAAGGTATTAGCAGGACAATGTCAACCAACTTGAGATACCATGCCTTGAAACTGGGAAGGGGTGTAACCTTTGAAATGTRAATGAAGAATATAGTCAATAAAAATATTGCAATTTTAAATTAATATTTTCACTGTGAAAACAATGTACAGAGAGGATACTGCCTCTTGATTTGCAACTCTGTCTCTTTTTCTTCCTGTTATGATTCCAAGATCTGAGAAATGTTTTCAGTTACAATCATCTTCACATCCATATAATGTCTCCTTCAAGAGGACTTATAAATTCAGTTCGTTTGCCCACATTACATATGACCTTATATAATGAACATTTAGTGGATACTCTCCCTCTTTTTCGCTTGAGATGTGTGTGTGTGTGTGTTCTTACTTCATTACCCAAGGAACCGGCTCATGGATATCTTTAATTTACCAAACTTATTTAAACTCTTTGGCTGCAACAATGAATGAACAGTATCATGGAATGTGGATCCAAGTATGTCAGAGAGAACATAAATAAAGTTAAATAAATAAAAACCAAACAATCAAGTGGAAAACAACAGAACCCCAAATAATGACAGGGTTAATGGTCAGATAGAGAGGAACTGAAAAAGAATTCTCCAAGGTAAGGAGAGTTAAGTGAAGGAGTAAAGGAAGGAGCCATGGATATGTAGACGAAAGACAAAAGCAGCCTGAGTTCATGGGAGCAGCTTGTACGAGGGGTCCTGAGTTAATAAAGGTCTTACTGAATTCAAGAAGAAACTGGGTAGTTAAGGTGGCTTCACATATTTTAACAAGGGGGAGAAATGTTAGAGGGTGATTCTGCCTAGATTTTGGGGAATTTTGATTTTTAGTCCAGCAAAACAGGGGTACATAGTGATTCAGGATTGTACTTGCTCTTAATAGGTTTACTTTGTTGGATAGAAATTAGCAGCCACCCATCAGACTGAGCAAGGGGACCCCAGTGGAGGAGTTAGAGGAAGGACTAAAGATGCTGAAGGGGATTGCAACCCCATAGGAAGAACAATATCAACCAACCAGAGCCTCTAGAGCTTCCAGGGATTAAACCACCAAAAGTACACATGGAGGGAACCACAACTCTAGCTGCATATGTAGCAGAGAATGATGGCCTTATCTGGCATCAATGGGAGGGGAGCCCCTTAGTCTTGTGGAGGCTTGATGCCCCGCATAGGGGGATGCTAGGGCAGTGAGGCGGGAGTGGCTGGGTAGGGAGCTCCATCAGAGAAGCAGGGGGGAGAGGGAGTGCGATAGGGGGTTTTTGGAGGGGAAACTGGGAAGGGTATAACATTTGAAATGTAAATTAATAAAATAACCAATAAAAGAAGAAGCAAGACACAAGAAGAAAAGTGCGAGAGAAACAAACAGAACACTGGCTAATAACCTGAGTGGTAAATGACAGACAGGTGGTCTAATTTGGGAAGGCAGGACTGCACAAGTCTATTAGTATTTTCTCTGCCCCCGTGTGTTATCAGTGATCAGATCCTGGAACAGAGATGGAAATTTAGAAGCTATGAACTGGACCCACACATGCTTATTACTAATGAGCATGTGGATTTTGCCACTTTTTCTATGTAGATAGCAATGGAAAAACTGTAATATTATTATCACCTTAACATTTCATGAGATCTCATGGAAACTTTCCATTTCATTTATGGACATAGCATTTATTCTTTCCTTTATATATTCGCAAATTATTTCTCATTCTCCCATAGTAAGTCTGGGCACAGTATATCCATGATTTTGCTCAAACAACTCAACTATATACATTAAATAATTTAGAATCATTTCAGATATTATACATGACAGATCTGGTAAGTTAAATAGATTTCTCTGAAATTCTCTTTATCATTAGAAAATACATAATCAAAACATTCATCTCATAATGTATTTGAATTATTTTCCTGTTGGGGTTATATAACCTATTTAATGCACATTATAAATATTTCATTTTTATTTATATTCAATTTTAATTTGCCTAAGTTAAATTTGATTTAACTTTACTTTTGAATGAAGTAATACCCTTTAATCTACAATTTTATTGACCTGTAGTTAAATGTGTTACATAAACACCATCCAAAGTGAGTCTGTCTTTTGAACATCTCTCCATGACATAGTAAAATAATATTAATGACCTGGTGTCTATCTTAAAGATCACAGCATCTTTACAAAGAAGACCTGTACTTTTGCTAACAAAGTACTTCCCAGTCAGACATGCTAATATATTCACTAAGGTTTGTTATTATCATTTTCCACATGGAGAAAGGAAAATGGTTTCAATTTTGGTAGATCATATTTGAAACAACTCAGCAAAGTTACTGCTCAACAGTAAAGAAAAATTAATTACCATTTGTAGTTATTGCTTGCTAATTTTGTGAAATTTTAGCCACTTCTTTTGTCACAATTTTCTTCCCTGAAAATTTGCATTTATTTTTATTTGCCTTTAATTTGGTTCTCAGAGGTAGAGACAAACTCTTTGCCATACCTTAACATTTTTCTACTTCTCTACTTGAAGATAAAATACCCAGAAGAGGTGTTCTAGTAGATCAGACAACATCCACTCCATGGAAGCCAATTGGTCTTCATGTTCATCAATTTAAGAAAGAAATGAGTAAGCCTCTTGTGAAGAGTAACACTGTAAAAGCTAATTATTTTTTGAATGAGGTTTTGTTGTACAAGGTAATTTGATTTGCACTTTCTTGTGAAGACTTGCACTTACAGCACTCACCATAATCTCCAAAAGGCAAATAATGATATTATTTCTGTTATGAAGTTATGGAAACATAACAAGGAAAGCTGAAGAACTTATTAAAAATTAGTAATTTACTGAGTGCCAGAGCTGAAACTTAAATTGTAATGACTGAAGATGCAGAAAATGAGGTGAAGTAACCTTGATGCTCAGGCAAGCATGATTTAAAGATGAGTGACAGGCATGGTATCAGCCTTGTGTTCTCCTAAGTGGTTAAAGTTCTTTGTTAGTAAAGATTTTCTTTTGTGAACTTACACAGTTGGGTATTTACACATAGGCTATCACCTCAATAGACTTATGTGTGCTAATTACCCGCTGGGTACTTGCAAGTGGCGGTAAATTGTCTATGACGATTTTAAKTCAAATGCCTCATGGTATCTGTTAGAATTTTAAGCAATAGGGCTCACAGATTCCTGGGGAGACTCTTTCTCTTCTGTCAACTCACAATATTTGGTCTACAAAGATAAAGCCCATCTAGTAAAATGTATTTCTATTTCTGAAATTCTTTAAGAATGTAGAATAGTCCAACTAAAATATATTATTTTTAGATTTAATCTTTTATTTATTGATTTATTTTTTTTTTTTTACACCTCAGATTTTATTCGCTTCCTGGTCCACCCTCTAACTGTTCCACATCCCATACTTTCTTCCAACTCCCCTGTCTCCATGAGGGTGTCTCCACCCCTCACCACCCACCCCACCAGACCTCCAAACTCTCTGGGGCCTCCACTCTTTTGAGGGTTAAGTGCATCTTCTCTGACTAAAAACAGGCCTGGCAATCCTCTGCTATATACGTGTTGGAGGCCTCATATCAGCTGGTGTGTTTTCTTGAGGCAAGGTCCAGCTATACAGAAAAGGCTCAGCAGCTAAAGTCACTACCTCATCAGGCACTCCTCAAGCAACCAGCTACCATCACTTTGGGAAGACCAGTCTTATGTTTCTGCTACAAATGGACTCAAAAAATCTCCAGGCTATCAGGCATAAAGCAGAACTCATCCATATAAAAAATGATACCTGCTGCAGTAGAGTTTGCTAACAATTGGGGTAATGCTATAAAGGTTGTCATAATCTGTTTTATTTTTGCATGCCATAAAATATTTGAGCTAATGTCTTTGATTTAATACAAAATACCCGATCAAATAATGCCTCTCACTGTATGAATTAAGACCTACCCATCAGTGCCCTGTATGGTTTTAATTTTAAAACATCCAATTTTGCTTCAAGCTGTTATGAAAATTAAAATGCATTATTTTTCAGTTTTACAGCATTTTCAACTACTCTGTTGTCATGAGATGAATATTGCAATCTATCTAGTTTTTTTATTCATGATGCTATTTAAATAAATATTAGGTTTTGTATGTGCTTCTCAACTTCTCATTATCATACAGCAAAGCTTTTGCCAAATTACCCCAAGGTTAGTTTTGTTAGAACCTGGAAGACTTGAAAGCATATCTTGTATCATGAGGAAGTTAAGAGAATCACAGTGCATTTATACATGTGTTCAGGCAAAGATACATTCTCTCTCTCTCTCTCTCTCTCTCTCTCTCTCTCTCTCTCTCACACACACACACACACACACACACACACACACACACACACACACACACCTGTGTGCATGTATACTTGGGTGCAAAGTCTTCAAATCAAGATTACATCTCCTTATTAAGCTCTTGTCAGAGTTCTGGGACTGAAGATCCTGGTGCTTAATTCACGGTGACATAATATCCCTCTCTATGTGCAGTTCTCTGCTTTCAGCATCCGGTGCAAAACCGTGAGATTTAGAAATGTTCTGGTTCCAAGCGAATACTAGKGGTTGCCTCAGTCTATAGGTAATTTAAACAGAGCGTGACTGACACACATAATTATCTTTTCCTTTGAAAGTAAAGATTCAAGTGGCTCGCCTCTCCCCGGATCTCAGTCCAGGCTGCTCTGCTCTTGTGGAGTAGAAAGGTTCGTGGCCCATTTAGAAGTGACTGTTGCTGATGAGTGGAGCTTAGAGAGCTTGGTGATCAGTTTGTAAGCATCGGTTTATGCACTCAGTTTGCAAATGCAGAGGAAAGGCTTTGCTGCAGCTGTTCTGTGGGCATAACAAATGGTTAAGCAAATTACCCCATCACTCTCCTCGTAATTCTGCATTTGGAAATATGAAAAGCTCAACACATTTAGCTTGTTAGGCAGCCACTACACCTGGTAATTGACTGGGCACATTTGACCTCTTATCTTTGAGTGACAGACCACTCACACAATGCTGACACCATGGCAGTCCTTCTCTCTTGTTTTTATTAATTTTTTCTTATATTATTTTGCGATTATAATATAATTGCATCATTTCACCCTTATTGTTATTGGTCCAAATCTCTCATATGCATACCACTGTTTGCTCTTTTTCAAATTCATGGCCTCTTTTCTTTTAATCATTGTTCCATGTATTTGTGTATATACCTATATAGTTCTAAATATATAAAGCATACATATTTTGCCCTCACGTGTCTGTTGAACCACATTTACTCTCGTGATACAAGTTTATAATCCCCTACCATAGTTCAGAAACATGGAAGATCAGCTATTTCTGCAAAACCCCTGTGGTGACTTCAATTTATATAAGGTCATTTATATTTTATATGTTTTATCATTTTATGAATTCATTATCACTATTTTGCCAATATCATAGTCTGTGAACTAGATCGTCTATCACATTTCACAGTTCTAGGCACAAAGTTGAGCTAAGCAGATATAAAACTTTAAATCAGTGATTCAAAGGGATTCTGTTTTGAGCAAACTAGTAAGTACTAGATCTTCAAGTCATAGCCTACTTCCACTATTGTATCTCCTTTTATTGTTTTGACAATTTTGGTCAGGCATTATGGATAGTGGAATTAATTTTACAATTTGAATTGTATATGCTAGGAAGTAATCTTTCCTCCCAAATAGACTCTTGGTGTTTAGAAGCTTCTTTACTGGACCTGAAATTCCTGCTCATTTTGTCACAGTTACATTTAAATATACAGGTTGTAGTTTTCTGATTTATTTTGGGATAGGCATTTGTAGAAGGTCCTCAATATTACTGTTTTTCTAGTAGGAAGGCAGACATGCTACACAGAATGTATAAATCTTAGGCACATATTCATTTATGGATCGAGGGAAAAGTTTTTTGTTCAACCTTAAGAAATCTTTTATATAATAAAAGAAAATGTTCTTTTTATTGAAAATGGATTCTGTTCTCCTATAATACATAGTGATTTTTCTTTCCTCAACTCCTTCCAGTTGCTCCCTTTTTACCTTCTCATCTGGATCCATTCTCTTTTTTTCTAGGAAACAAAGAGACTTCTTTTTTTTTT
>BDUI01021376.1:19760-30682 GCA_002335545.1 Apodemus speciosus
TTCTAGATGGGTTGAGACTTTCCCCAGCAAGCAGGAAACAGCAGCCAGGGTTAGAAGAAATTTTCTGGAGTTTCAGAGTGTCCAAGGTAATTGGATCAGACAATGGTTCTGTTTTTGTTTCTAAGGTAAGTCAGAAATTGACAGAAATATTGGGGGCTGATTGGAAACACTATTGGATGTACTTTCCCCAGGGCTCAAGACAGCTAGAGAAAATAAACAAAACCCTKTGAGAGACCTTAACTAAATTGACCTTGAAGACTGGCTTATCCTGGGTGGTGCCTCTCCCCTTGTTTCTGAATAGTCCCTGCCATTTTAATCTGACCCCGCTGGAGATCCTCTTTGTTACCCCAATTCCTTTGTTATCCACTGGGTCTTCCCTGGAAGTGTACCACATTATGAGATTTGGCTCAAACTGTCTCCAGGCATGTCAGAGACTCCTTATTGCTTCCAGACAGGTTACTGAATCTGTGTAAGAAGGTTTCAGAAACAGTTGCTGGAACCCTAACGGAAGAGACCCTAACCAAATTGACCACAGAGACTGGAGTTTATATTTGGATATCTCTCCTACCCTTTGTGCTCTTCAGCATTGGGAACACCCCTGGATGGTTTGGGCTGGCCCCTATAAATGGCTCTATGGGTGGCCCCATCTACTGGTAGAAACTGCCTCTATATATAGTGTTGACTTGCTGCTTTCCCAGCCTTTGTTCTCTAGGCTCAAGGTGCTCAAGCAGGTGAGGCATCGAGATCGGGGTCCTGGAGGCCTACTCAGGAGAAGGACATCCACAAGTCCCACATCGCTTCCAAGTTGAAGATATGGTCTACGTTAAATGTCACCATACAGGTGGAAAGGCCCTTATCTTGTATTCTTGACCACCCTGTTTTCTGTCCTGATAGGACCCCTAATGATACTGTCCTTGTTGCTTACATTTGGATCTTGTATAATCAATAGGTTAGTGCCTTCTGTCAGGGAAAGGTTGAGCGCAGTCCAGATTATGGTACTTAGGCAGCAATGCAAGTGTCTCCCGAGCCAAGAGGAGGCTGACCTTTAATTCTCCTAGTTCTAAGATTAGAACTACCTCCTAGAGCGAGTGGGGAATGAAAGATCCTGCCTTGAAATTTTAAGTCCATACTCTGTAGCCCCTACCACACCATTCCTGCCCTGACCTCTATTCCAGGAAATAATCACAAAGGTTGTTCTACAGATAGTTGAGGTTTGCCCAACCCCATCTTGTGTAATGCAGTTATGCCGGGTCCCCTGGGATGACTTGTGGAATGCAGTTATACCCGGCCCCCTGGGATGGGTTGCATTGCCCCATGACTACCTGAATTCCCCAGCCCTTCCCCCTTTGCGGTGTCTGTATAAAAGCCCCTTCTGCTGTAAACTCTTTATCGAATTCCTCTGACCCTGCATGGTTACGATTCGATTCCAGTATACTGGTTTCTCCCCCACCCCCCCAATAAAATCCTCATGCGGTTGCATCGAGACCATTTCTTGTGAGTGATGTGGGGTGTCGCCTTCTGAGGGATGGGGTGCAGGGTGCATCCCCGTGTTTTCTTTGGGTTTTACATAAGACATAAGCAAAATTCAGTGCTCAGATCACAGCATTAAGATTCAAGGTCTGTCCCAGAGCCCTTGATCTGCCCTATCTTCATGGCCTCTCAGCTTCCTCTATCTAGTACAAAGTGTTTCCTCACTATAAAAATCAAGTTTCTATTGGTCAAGGCTGAAGTATCAAAGGAAATAATGCTGTAATTGTTCTGGAAGAAATAACAGTATTCAAAAACCGATGTGAATACAGAACTGAAGGACACTGCAAGCTTCAGAATTAAGACGTGTCTGACCAACAACCAACCACACACTTTCCCAACCTGTCCTTTGTTCCCCTTGTAACCAAGAACACCAGGAAAATATATTTTCCTTCTTAGATAATGAGACTTATGAAACCCATCTCCTTCTCTGCCTGTAGAATTCTTCTAGTAACAATTGTGTACTTCATATCAATAGAAAATTTATACTTTATAGGTACATAGGCAAAAATTAGACAGATAAGACTACCTTGATTCTTCATACCATTCTGATCATTATATAACTGCCAAATACCTTCATAACTGTGCACTATTCCTTTCAGGCCCATGAAACCTGGGAACTCTCAGAGACTGAGCCACAAACCAAAAATCATGCACAGGATGGACTGAGGTCCCCAGCACATATGTAGAAGAAAGTAGCTTGRCCCTGCCTCAGTGGGAGGATCATGGTGGGAAATCTSTCACTGGCAAAAAGAAGGGGGAGAAAGGAAGGACTCTGAAGGGGACACTTGGAGGGAGGGCAGAGTTTGAAAAAGGAATAAACTAATCCAAAAACAAATATTTCAGAAATTTTTCTGCCCCATTACATTAAAATTAAAATTATTTATTCTGTTTACAACTCAATATCAGCCCTTCTTCTCTTCCCAGTACTGCTCATTCAAATACCTACCCCATTTTCCCTTTCCTTTCCCTTTTGAAAAGAGGAAGCTTCCCTCTATGTTTCAACACCATCCCTTGCTACACCTAGCCAACAGCCCCTCGGCATATTTCCTGCCATGATGATAATGAATGGAACCTCAAAACCTGTACGACAGCCCTAATTAAATAGTGTACTTTATAAGAATTATCTTAGTCATGATGTCTCTTCACAGCAATAAACCAAGCTAAGACAGAAGTTGGTACCAGGGATTGGAGTACTGCTGTGATAGACCTGACCATGTTTTTATTTGGAGGAATGCAGTTTCGGAGACACTGGATTTGAGAAGCAGTGGGATGCATTAAGTGGGGCTTAATGGACCCTTCTAGTAGAAGTATGGAAGACATTGGTGCTATGAGTGATTTGAATTATGGAGGCTTGCTAATTCAAGAGGTTATAAAGGAGAAGTATATTAATATGTTGCCTGGAGATTATTCTTCTGGTGTTTGGTGAAGAATGTGGCTGCTTATTCCGTTTGTCCAAAGAGTCTGCCTGAGGCTAAGGTGAAGAGATTTATATTAATTGCATTGACAAAGGAAGTCTCAAATCAACCAAGGTCAGACTCTGTTCCGTGGCTTGCTTTCATGAAAAACATTTCTGACAAGCTTAGAAAGAAAAAAAAATTACAAAATTTATGCCTTAAGTAATAAAAGGACACCAGGGAGTAAAATTCCATATTAACTGGAATTAAAGGAATCATCACTGTGGGGCAAGACCCCTCCTAGCTAGCTTATTTATGTGTGTGCAGCTGAACAAGGAATAGTTATACTACATTAATCATAATTACCAGATTATTGTTTTCATTTATGTTTTTACTCTGTAATGGACTACAATCCACAAATGGGGGCCAAACTGTTGACTCAGCTCTTTCAGCTGGAACACAAGCTTTTCATCCAGATCTTGAGGTATAGTGGCCATGAAAGGGTAAGCCTAGGCAAGGTGATACACAAATTTAATCTCAGGAGACAGAGGCATGCAGATCTGAGAGTTCAAGGCCAGCCTGGTGCATAGCAATTTCCAGGTAAAGAAAGGTTTAGGTCCAGGCATGTTTTTAATCCCAGAAATCAGGAGACAGAGACACATAGATCTCTGAATTCAAGGTCAGCCTGGTCTACACAGGAAATTCCAATATAGCCAAGTTCATGCACTGAAAGATGTAATAGAACAAGGAAACCATATTCTAACCACCGGAACTTGGTAGCTTTTCTACCTGGCTCTGACTTTAGAGTCAAGAATAGAAGGGATTACTGGAACAATTGATCCTCATTACTTGAGCTAAGAAAATAGCTGCAATAATGAAAAAACCAGCATCACTGAGTGAAATCTTCTTGAAAATGTTTTCTGAAAGCAAAAAGCTTTGTGTCATAACTAAAGCCAAGGTTGTACCTCTTGTTGCAGCTAGACTTGGTAGTGTATAAGAATCACACAGATGACACTGGTTTTGACTTCAAGAAGACTGAAAATGGCATGGATAGAACCTCAGGCTTAGTACTGTGAGAGGCCATGGGAGGGCACTGGTGAAGAAGGCACCTCAGTTATAGTTGAGGGTCCATTTCATCCAGATTTTCTGCTTGTGTTGAGTATAGGATTTTATAGTAGATTCTGATGATTTTTTGAATTTCCCCAGTTTCTGTTGTTATATCTCCCTTTCATTTCTTACTTTGTTAATTTGGATACAATCTTTGTGCCCTCTGGTTAGGCTGGTTAACAGTTTATGTATCTTGTTGATTTTCTCAAAGAACCAACTCCTATTTTTGTTGATTCTTTGCATAGTTCTTTTTTGTTGCCACTTGTTTGATTCAGTCCTGAATTTGATGATTTCCTGCCATCTTCTCCTCTTGGGTGTATTAGCTTCTTTCTGTTTTAGAACTTTTAGGTGTGCTATTATGCTGCTAGTATATGCTCTCTCCAGTTTCTTTTTGGAGGCACTCGGAGCTATGGATTTCCATCTTAGCACTGCTTTCATTGCGTCCTATAAGTTTGGGCATGTTGTGCCTTCATTTTCATTAAATTGTARAAAAGTCTTTGATTTGTTTCCTTATTTCTTCATTGATCAAGGTATCATTGAGTAGAGCATTGTTCACCTTCCATGTATTTGTGGGCTTTCTGTTGATTTTGTTGTTATTGAAAACCAGACGTAATCCATAGAGATCTGATAGGAACCGTAGGATTATTTCTATCTCCTTATATCCACTGAGGTCTCTTTTGTAAACAATTATATGGTTAATTTTGGAGAAGGTACCATGAGGTGCTGAGAAGAAGGTATACTCTTTTGATTTAGATGAAATGTTCTATAGATATCAGTTAAATCCATTTGGTCCATAATTTCTATTAGCTTCACTATGTCTCTGATTATTTTGTGTTTCCTTGATCTGTCCATTGATGAGAGTAGGGTGTTGAAGTCATCACCAATTACTGTGTGAGGTATAATGTGTCCTTTGAGCTTTTGTAAAATTTCTTTTATGAATGTGGGTATCCTTGCATTTGGAGCATAGATGTTCAGAATTGAGAGTTCTTCTTGGTAGATTGTTTTCTTTGAGGAATTTCTGTTCTGGTCCATTCTGTTTGGAGTTCTGTAGGCTTCTATTATGCTCATGGACATCTCTTTCTTTAGGTTAGGGAAGTTTTCTTCTATAATTGTGTTAAAGATATTTACTGGCTCTTTCAGTTGTAAATCCTCACTRTCTTCTATACCTATAATCCTTAGGTTTTGTCTTCTCATTGTGTCCTGGATTTCCTGGATGTTTTGGGTTACAAGCCTTTTGCAGTTTGCATTTTCTTTGACTGTTGAGTCAATGCTTTCTATGGTTTCTTCAGGACATGAGATTCTTTCTTCAATCTCTTGCCTTTTGTTGTTGATGCTTCCATCTATGACTCCTGATTTCTTTCCCAGCTTTTCTATCTCCAGATTTGTCTAACTTTGTGAATTCTTCATTGTTTCTACTTCTCCTTTTAGATCCTGGATGGTTTTATTCAGTTCCTTCATTTGTTTGTTTGTGTTTTCCTGTAATTCTTTAACAGATTTTTTGTGTTTCCTCTTTAATGATTTCTACCTATTGATCCATGTTCTCTTGTATTTCTTTAAGGGATTTTTGTGTTTCCTCTTTAAGAGTTTTTGCCCGTTGACCCATATTCTACTGCATTTCTTTAAGGGAGTTATCTATGTCCTTCTTAAAGTTCTCTATCATCATCATGAGATGTGACTTTAAATCCAACTCTTGCTTTTCTGTTTTCTTGGAGTGTCTGGGACTTGATGTGATGGGAGAACTAGGTTCTGATATTGCCAAGTAGCCTTGGTTTCTCTTCTTAGTTTGGTTCTAATGCTTGCCTTTTGCCATCTGTTTACCTCTGGCATTAACTGTTCTTGACATCTCTGGCTGGGGCTTGTCCCTCTTGTTGGCCTATAAGCCTGTGTCTATATTCCTTAGAGACCACCTCACTTCTGGCATGGTCTGTGAATAGAAGGCTRTGAAGCTACCTGGCTCCCTGGTGCAAATGGCGACCCGAAGTCTCCTGTCACACCTGCTATACTGATCACATGCCCTGTGAGTTCCAATATGTTTCCTTCCTGAGAGATATGGGAGAGAAAGTGGAGATCTCACTTCCACATCCAAAATTGGAGGCTATGTTGGGAGATAATTCTCTCCTGGAAGGCTGTGCAGAGAAGGCTACAAAGCCACCTGGGTCCCTGCTGTAAATAGTGACTAGAAGGCTCCTGTCTCTGCTGCTCCACTAATATTATGCCCTGTGTGCTTCTAGCTGTTCCCCTCCAGAGAGATTTTGGAGAGAAATTTGATATCTCACCTTTTCACWTGGAAGTGCTGAGAGATCACTCTCTCCTGGTRGGATGTACACAGAAGGCTGTGGAGCCACCTGGCTCCCTGGTGCAAATGATAACTGGATGTGTAACCTTGTCATTTTGTTTTTCCATGTGAATTTGGGAATTATTCTTACAAGATATGTGCAGAATTTTATTGCAATTTTGATGAGTATTGCATTGAATAAATAGATTCCTTTGGGTAAGATTGCTGTTTTCACTAAGATAATCTTATTAATCTCTGAACATAAGAGATCTTTCCATCTTCTGATGTCTTCATCAATTCCTTTCTTCACATACTTAATGTTCTTGTCAGAAATGTCTGTAACTTACTTGGTTAGAATTAACAATGGTATTTTGTGGTATTTGAAGCTACTCTGAATGGTACTATTGCCTGAACTTTTTTCTCAACTGACNTATGGGAGAGAAAGTGGAGATCTCACTTCCACATCCAAAATTGGAGGCTATGTTGGGAGATAATTCTCTCCTGGAAGGCTGTGCAGAGAAGGCTACAAAGCCACCTGGGTCCCTGCTGTAAATAGTGACTAGAAGGCTCCTGTCTCTGCTGCTCCACTAATATTATGCCCTGTGTGCTTCTAGCTGTTCCCCTCCAGAGAGATTTTGGAGAGAAATTTGATATCTCACCTTTTCACWTGGAAGTGCTGAGAGATCACTCTCTCCTGGTRGGATGTACACAGAAGGCTGTGGAGCCACCTGGCTCCCTGGTGCAAATGATAACTGGATGTGTAACCTTGTCATTTTGTTTTTCCATGTGAATTTGGGAATTATTCTTACAAGATATGTGCAGAATTTTATTGCAATTTTGATGAGTATTGCATTGAATAAATAGATTCCTTTGGGTAAGATTGCTGTTTTCACTAAGATAATCTTATTAATCTCTGAACATAAGAGATCTTTCCATCTTCTGATGTCTTCATCAATTCCTTTCTTCACATACTTAATGTTCTTGTCAGAAATGTCTGTAACTTACTTGGTTAGAATTAACAATGGTATTTTGTGGTATTTGAAGCTACTCTGAATGGTACTATTGCCTGAACTTTTTTCTCAACTGACATTATCACTTGTGTAGAGGAGAGCTTCTATTTCTTTGAGTTAAAWTTCTATGTAGCCACTTTGCTGATAGCATTTATCAACTGTAGACATTCTCTGGTAGAATTTTTGTTCTCACTTACATATACTAYCATATTATCTGTATATAATGGTGCTTAGACTTCTTTCTTTCTACTTTGGGTCCSTTTGATCTCTTTTAGTTGTCTCAACGTACTAGCTAGAACTTCAAATACTATAKTGAAGATATATGGAGAGAGTGCATAGCCTTGTATTGTTCCCAATTTTAGTGGAAATGCTTTAAGTTTCCCTCCATTTAATTTTTTTCTTGGCTATTGACTTGCTGCATAGTGCCTTTATTGTTTTTAGGTATGCCTCTTATATTTTTTGCTCTCTCCAAGACTTTCAACATGAAGGTTATTGAATTTTTTCGAATGATTTATTTTTTGGCATCTAATGTCTAGATGATAATGTGTATTTTTCTTTTAGTTTGTGTATATGATGAATTATATTGATGAATTTTCATTTATTGAACCATCCTGCCCATTTCCAATGACTTATCTGTCATATAAAATTTTCACTAAAAGACTGTCTTATTTTTCTTTTTAGCACCCCCCCCATCTCGTTAGACATGTCAGACACAATCCCTGCCATACATGAGGGAGATAATGCACCCTCTCCTTGTGTTAGTTACAGTCAAAGACAAGACATTTAAGTCAAATGGCCAGGTATCTGAGTTTTTTTTCTTCCAATACTGACTAMTAGAAATAGTTGGAGACATTATAGAACCTTTGGAAGACTGAATCCCTTCAACAGCAAAGCATGAATACTGGGCCTTATTCTTCACCGGGCTTCAGATATTGAAAGATAAAAAATAAATGAATATGTACATAGTATGAGCTCAATGGACATTCTGACTCCTGTTGTATTAGCTAGAGAAAAATGCTAACTCACTTCTAATGGCACCAAAATTTGATCATGATAATAATTGCTGCTGTTCTTGTTGTTCTTGTTGTTTTGTTATGCCAAAGTCAAGGGAACCTAAAGACCACTACACAGTCAATTCAGATGTAAATACATAAGGCTCTTTACTAAAGAGTTCCAGAGCAAAGATTCTCATCATCATTATCACAGCGGTTCAGAAATGAAAGCCCTCAGTCTAGGGGTACAGGCTGTTTATTATAGTTACCACAAGCTTGGGAAATTTCCATACAGTTTATCAAGTTGAAATTTTTACCTCCATTTTTGGGGTAATCTGCCGGAGCAAAACATGGGGGCAAAACCACCTGATAAACAGGATAGCTAGGTCTTTTTTTTTTTCTAAATGACATTTTAGGTTGTCTATGTACCTTGACCATGATGTTGAAGCCTGAGTTGCTAAGAGGTGGTGAGGATGCTATGTTTGCTCAAGAGAACTTTGTGAACTCTCAAAAATGGAGTTCATTAAGYTTTACAGTTGTTGTTAGWAGGTGATTACATTTGTCCTTAATGACTGCTTGTAAATGCCTGTAAGGCCCTGCAGGGATGGCTAAGCACTGGATAGAGATTAACATTCTTCGAAGTAACATAAGCACACATGTCATCTGACTTAAAACTGCCTATATTCAAGCCTAKGTGATCCAGTGTCCTCTTTTGCATTCAGATACATACACAGAGTATGACAGAGTATGAAGGTCAAGAAACAATTTTAGGGTATTATCTTCATTTTTTTTTTTTTTGAGATGGAGTCTCATTATATTGGGGATCATCAATACATGCTTGCTCTTAGCCAGTRAACAGCTCTGATCTCCCTGTATGCAGTATTCTAGCATCAGGATTTCAGGGACACAAATCAGACCCACATTTGTGCATGCATTTAGGCTATTGTTGTAAGATTTTCCCTGTCCAATCACAAGTGGGCAGTGGGGTGCTTGTGATTGGACAGGAGAGAGGAGGCAGAGCCAGTGTTGACAGAGACAAGAGAGGTCACAGGAGGAGAGAGGAGGAGGAATGGATGCCTACATGATGTTATCAAAAGATTAGAATAATTGGGATAAAGCTTTTTCATTATCAATTGTCTCCAAAATTATGTATTGACATCTTGTAAATTGTGATTTTATTGATACATAAATCTAATTGGTTAACTATTTAGCTTTAAGAGTCATGCTTCTACCAGGTAATTTGGGTGGTGAGGTGGCAGATGATGGGTGTGTGGACAATACATGGAAGTGAATGGAACTTGGGATCCCCTGCCAGAGAGATGACAGACAGAGGGACAGCTGAGTGAGACTGTATGGGAAGGAGCCCAGAGGCCTGTCATGAGCTCTGCAGCCTGGCAGAGAGTTGGCAAGTTGACAAGAGCATGGGAGAATGGTCTAATCCCCTAATCGCAGGTACTCTTCTTTTTAATACTTTCCTACAACACAAGATTATATTTAGTCTCTCATACATGTTTACTGGTTTTTAGTAGGCTTTTATTTTCTTCAAAATAAAATCATAAACTCAAACTCCTATGGAAAAGAATTACAGGACATATTGTACCTACTTCCTTCATTTTAGAGGTAAGAAACTGAGTCCCAGAGTGATAGTGGAACTGGTTAWAYACATCTATACCTTTTAGGAGAAAAWTTTCTCTCTTTAATAGCTGTATCMTGAGAGGCTCTCCCAGAACCCAACAAATACAGAGGTGGGTTCTCCCAGCCAACCATTGGACTGAGCAATTGAACTCCTTGGGTCCCCAATTGAAGATCTAGAGAAAGGACCCAAGGAGTTGAAGGAATTGTCAGACCCATAAGAGGAACAGCATTATGAACCAATCAGTACCCCCAGAGCTTCCAGGGACTATACCACCAACCAAAGTGTACACATGGAGGGACCCATGGATCCAGCTGCATATGTAGCAGAGGATGGCCTTGTTGGATATCAAAGATAGGAGAGGCACTTGGTACTGAGAAATCTTGATACCCCAATATAGGGGGATACTAGGACAGAGAAATGAGAGTGGGTGAGTTGGAGAGCAGAGGGAAGGGCAAGGTGGGATAGGGTGTTTTCAGAGGGGAAACCAGAAAGGGGATAACATTTGGAATATAAATAACAAAAATATCTAATAAAAAATGTTGGCAGCAAAGGTTAAATAAAAGAAAGAAAGAAACAAAGAAACAAAGAAAGAAACTTTAGATAAAGCTGATGAAATGGCTCAGTTGGTAAAGAGCTTTTTCTAGAGGCCCTTAGCTCAGTTCCGAGCAACCACATGATAGTTCATGACATCTCTAAAGGGATCTGATGCCCTCTTCTGGTATGCAGATATACATACAAACTAAGTACTTATACATTTTAAAAATTACATAAATTAATTTTTAACAAAGAGTAAAAGAGTGCAGATGCATAGCAGCCTTGTGAGGTTTAGCATCATATCCCCTGGAATTCTCCTTGTCACTCAAAACTGTTCAAAATGAACAATCACAATTAAATCATAACACTCCTTGCCTGTTTTACGGCAAGCCTAAAATAGAATCTGTGCTAGGCTTTCTGAATAAAATTTCAGTTTAATTTCTC
>BDUI01021379.1:13813-24770 GCA_002335545.1 Apodemus speciosus
GTGTGTGTGTGTGTGTGTGTGTGTGTGTTCAATAAAACTTGGCAGAATTATGAGACCTTGCTCTTGCTGCTGTTTCATTCTTTAACTTGGTGAAGAGTCTATTCCTGAAACTACAGGGTACCTCTCCTTGGGATTTCTTTCTAGTTTTGTTTTGTTTTGCTTTCATTTATTCTTTTATTTATTCACTTTACATTCTGATCATCTTCCCTCTACCACTACCCACTACCCCATCCTGTCCTAATCCTCCCCTCACACAGCCTCCACATCCTACCTCTCCTTCTCCTTTGAGAAGAGGGAGCCCCCAACCCCATAATCACCTAACCCTGGAAGGTAAAATTACTCTTGAACGAGGCACATCTACTGAGGCTAGACAGGGCAGCTCAGTTAGGGGAACAGGACCCATAGGCAGGCAACAGATTCCAGGACAGTTGGGGGACCTGCATGCAGACCAAGCTGTATACTTGCTTGTTCTTTGCTTGGTGGTCAATCTCTGGGAGCCCCCAAGGGCTCAGGTTAGTTGACACTCTTGGTCTTTTCATGTCTTCTTATCCTCTTCATGTTCTTCTGTCCAGCACCCAACTCTTCTATAATACTCCTTCAAATCCACCTAATGTACATCTGTGGGTCTCTGCATCTCTTTCCATTGGCTGCTGAGTGGTGTCTCTCAGAGAAGAGTTATGCTAGGCTCCTATCTGCAAGCACAGCAGAGTATGATTAAATAGTACCAGGGATGATTCTTGCCTATAAGATTGGGCAAAACATTAGTTCTGTTTCTACTCCATCTTTTCCCCTCTACATCTTGTAGGTGGGGGGCACATTGGGTCTAAGGCTTTGGGGGTGGGTTGGTGTCCTTATCCCTACTGAAATTCCTGCCTGGTTACAGGAAATGGCCACTTCAGGCTCCACTGCTAGGAGTCTCAGCTAGATTTACCAGCATCGACTCCTTGGTGTGTCCCCGTTATCCCAGGTCTCTGGCACATCCTATCTACTTGCTGCTGATTTCTGTTTTCTCTGGCCTTATCTCACTACATCTTATCCCCAACCTCTTCCCCTCCCCATACCCTCTCCTGCCCAGAGACTTCTTGTTTTAAGAGATAAGTCATTTTTAGGCAGTCTATTAACTGATATGGCCTATCTACAATAACCCTTTTTGACTATTAAAGTTAATTTGCTTCATTGTTTAATCTAATGCAAATGCATAACTTGTAATATTTATCTTGACCTCAACCAGAAATGTAAAAATCCTTCATCTACTATTTCTCTACATTGCTGAGAGGATGAAATATTTGATGAATCTTAATTACAGCTATTTAGATTTGTTAAAAATTTGAGAAACGGTCATTAGCTAATATTTCTCCCTTGGTGTTTGCTAAGAACACTTGTGCCCTCCAGTCAATAGATTTTATTTAATTGTCTAAATGATTGTGTTTTACTCACGTTTAGGCATCAAAGAAACAATTAAAATTCCATATTTCTTACCTATACATGGAAAGGTTGTTAATCATGGGTGGCTTAAAGGATGGATTCAAACCCCTGTCTCCTCTGTTCTTTACATAATAACTGGTCAAGATTTGCTGTCTTGTAAGATTATATAATATCTGAGACCTGCATTCTTCCTTTCCCATATTTGAAAACCATTTGACTCAATTCTAAGACTCACAGAAAAAGTCAGGTTTAGAAAATCAGAAAATAAGAATTTGATTGTTCACCATGATAATGTTTACATTTGGCTTATAGCTCTGAGTTATGGCTTCATTGTGCTCAGTTAGTATATTGTTACTTTACTAACCTTTCACTATTTTTATGAGGAAAATGGCATCCTAGACTATGACTGACTTTCTGCAGTCTCATAAATAACTATGAATCTAGTTATTTATTATGTATTTCTCTAATTTCTCTTTGGACCAAATTTTCCACATTATTTTAATGGAGATATTGAAACATATTCAGTATGTGTTAGACTGTCCTTTTTCTGATCATATAAGCAATACTCTATCAAGTAAAGATTTAACCCTATATTGGTTTTATGCCCACACTCTAGCAAATTAAGATTTAACCCTATATTGGTTTTATGCTTTAACACATTAAGCAGTAAAATTATTTAGCAAAATTATATATTCATTTTTTTGTTTTTATTGTACTTACAACAAATATTTGGTATAAAATGGCAAAGAAAATTGCATATATGCATCTAAAGAAGATGTCACCCATTAAAATTTTTCCTTTGTTTACTTATTTTCTCCTCATTTTAATGTGAAATTTTGTGTAACTAGTGGATTGTATAAAACATTTTTGTTAGTTACGATTTGAATAATCCATTATTTATATCTTAAAAAAAGATATTCTTTGTCTTTGATGTCCAGCTAGGTGCTAGTTACCTTCAAAGAAACTTTCCCATTGGCTTAGCTCTTCCCTTCCAAGCACCACACCCTTCCTCACCTTACAGTGTTTTAATTGCTTTTGTCTTGACTGTTAGAAAAGCTTTGGACCCTCTGCTGTGCAAACATTCCCCTGACTTTCCTGTGTAAAGTGGCTGAGTTGACATCCTTAGTATACCATGAACTTAAACTTCAGAATTGCCCATATTACATCTATAGGGRTTTGAATTTACTATTGACTCCTGTGTTTGAATGCTTGGCAGACATGGAATGACACTATTTGGAGCTGTGTCCTTGTTAGACTAGGTGTGTTCTTATTGGAGGAAATGGATTAGTGTGGGGGTGGACTTTGATAGCTCTTAGTGCTCAGGACCTTCCCCCTACGGAAAACTCTCTGATGGCCTCAGCAACATCGTGATGCAGAACCCTCAGCTCCTTCACCCACATGTTTGCCTGGATGCTGCCATGTTTCTTGCCATGATGATAATGGACTAAACCTCTAAAATTGTAATCCAGGTCCAAATTAATGTTGTCCTTTTAAAAAGTTGCCTTTGTCATGGCATCTCTTCATAGCAATGGAAACAATAACTAAGCATCAAAGTGGTATTTTGTATCTTTGTTTTAAATTTATATCTCTTTTTTAGGTCAACATATTTTTTTTCTCCATGAATGTATGGGAAATTTTTCAATCACATAAAGCCAGCATGTCACTCATGAAAAATAATCTGTCTATAATCTATCTATTTATCTATCTACCTATACAGAATGCTTTCAAGTATAGAATAGTTTGTCATTGGACTTGTTGAATAGGTGTGTCTGCTGATTGGGAAATAAGCATTGGAAGAATAAAACTCATTGGAACCAAATTACAAGTGGAGCTGAAGCTTTGTTTTGCCTTTCAGCCCAGGTTGGCATGTCACCAATGGCAAATCACCTGTCTCAACTTCCTGAGTACTGGTGTATGAAATAAAATGTCATCCTCAATTTTTTTAATATAACAGTGCTTTTCCTGGGCCCTTTGGAAAGTTTTCCTTCAAATAAAATGAATGATCTAAGGCTGACAAAGTACAACCAGTGTGCTAGATTACTCAGCCTATAAATTGAGGAGAGACTAGATTATAAAATTTATGGGTATACATGAAAGATTGTATTTCTTTGAGTATCAACCAATGGAACAGAGGGGGAAGAAATGTATGCTTAGGGCAGTGAAATGGAAATTTTATGTGCAAGCACAACTCTCTCTTTGTTTGACTCTATCAGATCATAAAATGCATGATCTTACATTGCCCACTCTATTTGTACTCGTCTTAGGAAGTAGGGATTCCTTTCCTTAAGCTTGTCATAAACATATGATTCAACATTCTTAACCCAAGATTGTTTAATTAAGTGGAAATCTATAATTATATACAACTATGTCTGACCACATGGTTTTCCTTTCCTTTTCTGGGTTCACACTATTCCAGAAATTAAGAATACCTTTGGATTATGAACTGTTCAACATTTT
Source organism: Apodemus speciosus (assembly GCA_002335545.1). Lineage (NCBI taxonomy): Eukaryota > Metazoa > Chordata > Mammalia > Rodentia > Muridae > Apodemus > Apodemus speciosus. The sequence continues at coordinate 17,696 of BDUI01021379.1, forward strand.
AAAAACCAAAGCCTTTGAGAACTTTTTTAGATAAAAGTCTTTGTTCTTGTGCTTGTAGATAACTTAGCTAGCCCTTAGAAACAATCTATAATTTCATCTTTTAATGACTAATATATAAGAATCTCTTTGATGGTTTAGGTGTCCCATTATGCTTTTTAGAAAGTGGTTCTTCAGACATTTTTCTAGGTCTAGAAAACCTTTACTCTCAATCTTTTTTATCTACTTTTATCTCCTGCTTCTTGTTTCTCCCCCGTGTTTGTCTCTTTCTGCCTATTTTGTAAATTACATGGTTAGACTTGTTTTATTCCATGGACAATTGTTCATGTGAAGTAGTGTGAACAATTTGACTTGGACCACCTGACATCACTTGACTGTCATACCAAGGACCACATACAGAATTATTTCTATTAATCGTTTGACTCACAAAGCTTTCCAAATAGGATTGAGTTTAGAATAACACCATGGAGTAGAATATCATAAAGGTTTAATCACTTTTCACATTTGCACACATCTAAGAAATTATTACACAGAGGAAAACCATTACAATAAACTTATTTATTTTTATCGGGTATCCCTGTGTTGCCCATGCTGTCGTGATAGCAACAGTGTCTCCCAGCCTGGCTCAAACTTTCTTTTGCCTTAACCTATCTAAGGTTGGCATGACTGGATCACACCTCTATATCTGTTTTTTTTTTAGCTCTCAAAGTCAAAAGAATGATAGCAAAATTTTGTCAAGCAAGATGTAAAGTTTTGTAAACATTAGTTAAAAAATAAGAAGAATGCACATAAGAAATGCTGGCAGTGAAATATAAGAGAATGTTAGCAATAGATGTTGTTTGTAAATAATTTTGTACCATATGCCTAAATTTCTGTATTCTTTCTCACATAGTCATTGATCACAATAGCCAAGCAAGTAAAAATATTTTTCACAATCAAAACATATTAATATGTAATATTAATTTCAATAGGAATATATATTAATTAATATTGCATTACGACTATTTACTGTAAATTTTATTTAAAATGTCAGGCACTGATATTATTGAATAAACATGTCTCTTAGTGTTTTCAGCACACACAAATTTCCTGCAGAGAGTGACTTTCTCCTAATTTGTAATTTCAAAAGATTACCAGTCTGAGTTGGTTTAGTTTGCACAAAACAGGATATTTAATGGGTTAAAATGGCATTTACTCATAAAAGGATGGACAATGATTTCTGCTGTTGGGGTCCAGCAAATATGTCAATTTCGAGAAAAAAAAATGATGACTTGAAGAGGAACTTAAAATATAATCCAGTTGGCACAGGACAGGAATTCATTTTCTTTTCTTTTCTTTTCTTTTCTTTTCTTTTCTTTTCTTTTCTTTTCTTTTCTTTTCTTTTCTTTTGTAAATTCACATTTTTTTCTAATCCTAAACAAACCCCAACCTAGAAAACTGCGGAATCCTTCTTTAAGATGTTAAAGTAAAGGGGGGCTATGCCTACAGACCAGGCTTCCTACACTTTCATTTGCAGGGTGCTTCCCCCTAGGTAGTATGTGTTCACAACTGAATTATGACTTTGGCTCCCGGTCAGATCCTGTTGAATCACAGAAGATAAATTGATCAACAATACTAAAGTTAAGGCCCATAATTCAGTTGTCCAAAGTGCATCTTGCAAAACCAATTTGGATAAGCAATAAAAAATTGGGGAAAACCGCCAAGAATACCCCTCATTCCATTTTATTTTGGTTGTGAGAGTTTTGGCTAGCAAATTCTTAGAATTTACTGCTTTTTGAAGCAAATGTAGAAATTGTCTAGATTGCCCRACCCAATGTTTTATCATCTTTCAAAACCTTCATTTTTCTTAAGATGAAATACAGAATGTTTATATACTGTCAGATAGCATTTCTGATCCAGACTGTCAAGGGAACTCACTATGTGTCATAGAATCAAACATGTATGCAACTACTTATATTAAATATACTTTATACACTTAATAAAACTCCATGTGTAATGCTTATTCTGTTGTCTAAATTCTAAATTCTATTTGGGAGCAGCTGCATTTTGGTGTTTACTTTTGTATTACCAGTGTCAGACAGGATCACCATGTGCCTAAGCAAATAATCAATTTGAGTATTAACTGCAATCATAAATAGCATTTCTTCAATTCCTACTCTGTAGCTGGTACTATAATTGACAGATGAGAATAGCAAGAGCAAACAATAGTGAAGTGGACCATTTATAAATGTATTTTATATTGGGATATTTTATATTGGTTTGTGTGGAGGATTTTTTTCCAGGTGATTCAGAGGCATTTCCTCATTTGATTTACAGACCGAATAAAAGATAGGATGCACCACTTGTTATTTTAAAATTATACTTAAATATGTTGGAGTCAATATATAGTAAATAACATTCCTATTCTTAGAGCTGATGATCATTAAATTAGAATGTTACATATGTAATTTATTCAGCATTTATAATGATGATATGAGATAGAGATTATTACACAATTATTTTGGACTTGATAAAGCTGAAATCCTCAGAATCACATTACATTGATTTTCTTCATAAAAGCAAGACAGAGAAAGGAAAAGAAAATATTGTCAGTACTGACAGCCTTCAAATTTAATGTTTATTTTTTTTGAAGTAGGGATTCATTGAAAGTTTTAGGAAAAGTTCTGAGATATAACATAATCTTACTGAGTATAGGTTTTCAGTAGAGGCAAGATATCTAAACCCCATGAAGAGCATGATGTCACGGTTTTGTCAAGCTAAGTAGGCAGATACAATACATATGAAACATCTGAGAAGGAAATAGTCACTAACAGACTTTGAAAGAGGTCCTTTTCAAATTTCCTTGAAGCAAGGTGGTTATGAGTGGTAATGGACAGAAAGAGTAACAAGTCACAAATCCAAAGGGTTAAGATGAGTAAGATATCTGTAAATGTAAGAGAATGGCCAGAACTCCGTCATGGACTATTTATTGTCTTCAGGAATGCACAAAGTAATTTTCAAAGAGCTATTATAGTATTACAAAAAATAATACCAGGTTTGCCAGACTAACCAGAGATCACAGTTACAATATCCAAATTAACAAAATCAGAAATTCAAAGGGAAACAAACATAACAACAGAGACCTAGAACCCCCCCCCCCAAAAAAAAAAAAACAAATCCTCAGATCCTACTACAAATGCCTATCCTCAAGAAACTGGAAAATCTGAATGAAATGGACAATTTGCTAGACAGAAACCAGGTACCAAAGTTAAATCAGGATCAGATAAACCATCTAAATAGTCCTGTAAACCCTATAGAAATAGAAGTAGTCATTAATAGTCTCCCAAACAAAACAAAAAACAAAAACAAAAACAAAAAAAACAAAAACAAAACAAAACAAAAGCCCAGGACCAAATGGATTTAGTGCAGAGTTCTATCAGACCTTCAAAGAAGACCCAATACGAATACTCTTTAAACTATTCCACAAAATAGAGAGAGGAACACCTAATTCATTCTATATAGCCATAATAATGCTTATTCCTAAACTACACAAAGACCCAACAAAGAAAGAGAACTTTAGACCAATTTTCCTTATGAATATCGATACAAAAATACTCAATAAAATTCTTGCAAACTGAATCCAAGTACACATCAAAATTATCATCCATCATTATCAAGTAGCCTTCACCCCAGGAATGCATGGATGGATGCTTCAATACCTGAAATCCATCAATGTAATCCACTATATAAACAAACTCAAAAAATGATCATTTCATTAGATGCTGAGAAAGCATTTGGCAAAATCCAACACCCCAACTATATAAAAGTCTTGGAATAATCAGGAATTCAGGACACATACCTAAACGTAGTAAAAGCAATATACAGCAAACCAGTAGCCAACATCCAAACTAAATGGAGAGAACCTTGAACCCATCCCACTAAAATCAGGGACTAGACAAGGCTTCCCACTTTCTCCCTACCTATTCAATATAGTACTCAAAGTCCTAGCCAGTGCAATTAGACAACAAAAGGAGTTTAAAGGGATAAAAATTGGAAAGGAAGAATTCAAACTATCACTATTTGGAGAAGATATGATGGTATACTTAAGTGACCCTAAAAATTCCAAAAGAGAATTCCTAAACTTGATAAATAATTTCAGCCAATTAGCTGAATATATATTTAACTCAAACAAATCAGTGGTTTTACTCTWCTCAAAGGATAAACAGACTGAGAATGAAATTAAGGAAATGACACCCTTCATAAAAATTACAAATAATATAAAATACTTTGGTGTGACTCTAACCAAGTAATTGAAAGATTTGCATAACAAGAACTTCAAGTCTCTGAAGAAAGAAATTGAAGATCTCAGAAGATGGAAAGATCTCCCATTGTGGATTGGCAGGATTAGCATAGTAATAATGGCCATCTTGCTGAAAGCAATCTTTAGATTCATTGAAATTCTCATCAAAATTCCAACTCAATTCTTTCTAGAGTTAGAATGTGAAATTTGCAAATTCATCTGGAACAACAACAACAACAAAACCCATGATAGTGAAAAAAATATTCTCAACAATAAAAGAACTTCTGGGGGAAATCATCTTCCCTGACCTCAAGATGTATTACAAAGCAGTAATGATAAAAACCGCATGGTATTGGTACAGTGACAGGCAGGCAGATCAGTGGTCCAGATTTGAAGACCCAGAAATAAACCCATATATCTATTGTCACTTGATCTTTGACAAAGGAGCTAAAACTATCCAGTGGAAAAATGACAGCACTTTCAACAGATGTTGCTGGTTCAACTGACTGTCAGCATGTAGAAGAATGCAAATTGGTTCATTCTTATCTCCTGTACAAAGCTCAAGTCCAAGTGGATCAAGGCCCTCCACATTAAACCAGATACACTGAAACTAATAGAAAAGAAAGTGGTGAAGAGCCTAGAGCACATGGGCACAGGGGAAAACGTCCTGAAGAAAACACCGATAGCTTATTATGCTCTAAGATCAAGAATTGACAAATGCAACCTCATAAAACTGCAAAGCTTTTGTAAGGCAAAGCACACTGTCAATATGACAAAATGGCAACCAACAGATTAGAAAAAGATCTTTACCAACCCTACATCTGATAGAGGACTAATATCCAATAAATACAAACAATTCAAGAAATTTGACTCCAGAGAATCAAAAAGCCCTATTAAAATGGGGAATAGAGATAAGCAGAGAATTCTCAATTGAGGAAACATGAGTGGCTGACAAGCATTAAAAGAAACGTTCAACAACGTTAGCCATCAGGGAAATGCAAATCAAAACAAACTTGAGATTCTACCTCATGCCAGTCAGAATGATTAAGATCAAAAACTCTGGTGACAGCAGATGCTGGAGAGGATGGAGAGAAAGAGGAACACTCATCCACTGCTGGTGGGATTGCATGCTGGTACAACTTTTCCGGAAATTAGTCTGCAGTTTCTTCAGAAAATTGGACATAGTACTACCTGAGGACTCAGCTTCACCACTCCTTGGAATATACTCAGAATATGCTCCAACATGTAATAAGGACACATGCTCCACTATGTTCATAGCAGTCATATTTATAATAGCCAGAAGCTGGAGAGAACCCTCAGCAGAGGAATAAATACAGAAAATATTGTACATTCACACACCTGAGTTCTTCTCAGCTATTAAAAAAATGAACTCATGTAATTCTTAGGCAAATGGATAGATAACCCAATCACATAATAGCACACATGGTATGCACTCACAGATACTAGCCCAATAGCTTGGAATACCCAATATACAATTCACAGACCACATGAAGCTCAAGAAGAAGGAAGACCAAAGTGTYGATATGTCAGTCCATCTTGGAAGGGGGAACAAAATACCCACAGGAGGAGATACAGAGGAAAAGTGTGGAACAGAGACTTAGGGAAATGCCATCCATTGACTGCCCCTCCTAGGGATCCATCCCATATACAGTTATCAAACCCAGATACTATTATGGATGCCAACAAGTGCTTGCTCACAAGATCCTAATATGGTTGTCTCCTGAGAGGTTATGCCAGAGCCTGACAAATACAGAGGTGGATGCTTGCAGTCAACCATTGGACTGAGCTCAGGGTCCCCAATGGAGAAGCTAGAGAAATGACGGAAGGAGCAGAAGGTGTGTGTAGCCCCATAGGAAGAACAACAGTATGAGCCAATCAGAATCCCCAAAGCAACCAGGGACTAAACTACCAACCAAAAAGTACATTTGGAGGGACCCATGTCTCCAGCTGCATATATAGCAGAGGATGGCCTTGTGGGACATCAATGGGAGGAGAGACCCTTGCTCATGTGAAGGCTCGATGCTCCAGTGTAAGGTAATACTAGGACAGGGAAGCAGGAGTGGGTGGGTTGGTGAGCAGGGGTAGAGCAGATGGGATAAGGGATTTTCAGAGAGGAAAGAGGAAAGGGATAACATTCAAAATGTAAATAAAGAAAATATCTCTGTCCTGCACAATGATAGCCAAGATAGGGAGATTTAATTTCTTAGCATAATGTCCTATTGTCTCTTGGCCAGCAGCTCTTTACTGAAATGCTGATAYTTATATAGAAGAGTTCCTTATTCATGAACTAATGTCCTCAAGTTTATGTATATTCATTAAATTAACTGATTCATTCTTGCAAGGGCTGTTTTCTGAGTCAGAGGATTCCGTCTACTTTTCTGAGAATAATTATGTACCTCAAATAAACTGCATGATCTCTACTTTATCTTTTTTTTATTTTTGGAAAAACATGTTCTTTTATTGAAAAGGGAAGCAGGACAGAGATAGAAATGCTGGCAGAGTAGAAAAATGTTGTAAAACTAGCTACATGGGATGCCAGATAGGTGTTTAAGATACTATGTGCTATTCATGACTACAGAGATATGCTTAATTATGAAGCCATAAGACTTTATATCTGAAGTTTTTGTCAYACAGATCTTTCACTTGTTTGGTTAGAATCACACCAAGATACTTTATATTGTTTGTGGCTATTGTGAAGGGTGTCATCCCCCGAATATCCTTCTCAGCCTGCTTATCCTTTGAGTATAGGAAAGCTACTGATTTACTCGAGTTGATTTT
>BDUI01021380.1:0-22036 GCA_002335545.1 Apodemus speciosus
AAAGGAGAAAGATAGTTTGAAGCCAACAATGAAAGATAGTGGACAGAATGACTTAAAGCTCTTTCATGGGTAAAATGGTCCTTAAAATTCTGGACAACTAACTTTTCCAACTTAAAAGTTCTTATCTATAAAATGATATGTATCATGCATCGTTCTTTTCTTACAGGTTTCACTAGATGAAATTCTTGAGGATAATGAAGTTTAAAGTTCTATTGCCTAAGGACAGGACATTTTTCATGTATGTTCAAAATTGCTTTAAAATCTGGTCAGTTAGGACATTTGCAAACAGGGGAATCCCCATACTTAAAAAAGCTACAAGGTGTTCATTTAATCCATAGGGGTGAGAAAATGTTTGAGATGGGTTGAAGGGAGCTGGGTCATTCCTTTGAATTGCTTTTTTATTCGCCTTATTTGTCTAAATAGGGTGACCTCTCTTGAAGATCTATTTAAACAAAGAAAGTGAAAGCAGTTATTTATTCTGCAGATCATTAGTTTATCTATGTTAATTCAGTGTAGTGTTCACTGAGATGTTACGGCATACTTGACAGTAACTGTGCACCAAAAATCTTAAAGTTGGTAAGATTTCACAAACACTCTGAAAGGACACTGTATTGTCCTAGTTTTCACCCTTGTATAGCCATTTGTAAAAACTAATTCGTCCCTTTTTCTTCCCCCTCTCTGCCCAAGGACGCATAAATAATATTTATCAGGGTTTTTGTCCTTAGTCACATTCCCTCAAAGGGGCCCAGCTTCACCTACACTGCGTGGGAGGCTGGGCAGAAACCCCGCACTTCCTGTCAATGGTTCCTGGAGCAGGAGCCTGATCGGCTAGCCTCTCTGCTTTATGCTAATTTCTCCCCTCCATCCCCTCTCGGCGGGCGTCTCAAGGCCAAGGTGAGACCCTCCCGGGAGATGAACCGCTCGCTGCCTCTGAGCCAGGAGGAGGGAGGGGGCGTGGGACGAGGTGGCAGCGGCAGCCGCAGTGACGCTGAGGCCCTTAACGCAGAGCTGGCGCAGGCCCTTCACGCTCCCACCCGGGCCGGAGCCCAGCCTGGGCCTCGCGACCGCCGGCGAGGGATGAGCCCCCTAGGGGCGCCCCGGGAGCGGGGTGGGGAGAGAGGGCCGCCGGGGCCCGGTCCTCAGACGCGCCCTGGGGCCTGGGCTGCGGTGTTGACGCGCCAACGGCGAGGGCGCGCTCACGCGTGTGAGGCAGAAACGAGGAGCGCGCTCGGCTTCCGCGGCCGCCACGGAGCCGTGAGCGCGAGCCACGGAGGGGGTGGGAAGCGCGGGGCGCGCGCTGACGTCGCCGGGAGTCACGCACGGAGCGCCGGGTTACGCGCCGACGTCTGGCTGCCACGACTCGCCGTGGCGGCGGCGGCGGCGGCGGCGAGCGGATCCCGCTAGGGAAGGAGGAGAGAGAGCGGACGGGGCTGTGAGTGAGCGGGGGGAGCGGGGTGCCAGCCCGGCCTGCCCGCGGGCGCGAGAGCCAGAGCGAGCGAGGCCCGAGTCCGCGTCCGCCGCGCGGCCGCCGCCTCCGCCTCCTCCCCTCTCCTCCCCTCGCGGCCCGCCCCCGCCCGCAGCCCGCCCTCCTCGCGGCTCAGCCCGCAGAGCCCGAGCGAGCGAGGCGCCGTTCGGCTCGCGCGCCGTCCAGAACAGGTGTGCGCGCGCCTCCCCCTCCCTCCTCCTCGCGCCCGCCTCGCGCGCGCCGGCCTCCCTCCAGCCTGCGCCCTCCCTCACCTGCGGCAGGACAGCGCCCGCCAGCCCGCCCGCCCCGGTAAGCCCCTCGCGACCTTGCTTGCTGTCACTGCCACACTCGAGGTGCCGCCCACCTTGTCCCCTGCCGCTGTCCTCTCGGCCCGGGAATAATTATAGTGCCAATGCAGACCCAGGCAGTGCAGCAACGCCCCCCCCCCCAGGCCTGGAGGAGACGAACGAATGAACCCCCTCCCACTTCCGAGAAGGAACAGCATAACATTTCCCCCTAAAGACTCAAAATAAAATAAAATAATTGAAAAAAGAAACAATTCTCCCTCCGCAGGCACTGGTGACCATCAATGATGCGGATTTTTTKTAGCCATCCCTGAGTCCCCATTTCCCCAGACCACCGTGGCCCCGAGGCCTGGGACAGTGCGCAAGACGTGGCCGACACTCCCAGTACAGCAATCCTTGAAGGTGGGGAGAGGAGAGGAAGGAGGGATCTATAATTTAGATTCCACTACCACCCCAATCTCCTGCTCCGCCGCCCCCTCCCCCAAATTACATACACACGCCCAGGGTGCGTTGTTTAAAAAAGAAAAAAAAAAAGACAAAACAAACAAATCGGTGCTGACATCGCAGATGAAGCCAGGCCCGAGGATGGGTGCTCGAGCGGTAGCCGGAGCTGCAGGTCTGTCTGCTCAGTAGCCACCTCCATTTTTGTCGGAGGTGGGGGTCAGAAGGAAAGGATGTGAAGCTAGAGGGTCTTCTCTGAGGTCGACAGTAAGACCAGAGGTGGTTTGTGGTGTGAGAAGGAACCCTATAGACACATCTACCATAAGCTTGAACTTCGGTAGAGGCCGGAGAGACCAGCAAGGTGTAAAGGAGCTGTCGGCCTTCATCCCCCCTCCCGCGGAAAAAAAATTCCTACCTTCTTTCCCAGGCTCTGAAGGGACTCTCGGAGGCTCTGTTCCGTTCTGGTCAGGGCCCCTACCTGTTTGTCCAGCTGGGAGCTTTAAGGCGTCTTTTAGCAGCGGCGTCTGTGTTTCTGTCCCATGCCCTTGGAAGGGAGATTTACAATAGGCTGGATGTGTTTTGGCATCTTTTGGTAGACTTTCAGAGGGAAAAGGAAAATTTTTTATTTACTTAAAAAACCCCTTCCCCCCCCTTCTCCCCCTGCCCCGCCCAAAAGACTTAAAGGAATTGTGGCTTTGAAAATTGGAGTGTTGACTAGAGTATGGAAAAAGTGGCTGATGTCAGTTCTTTGAGTATAGTACTAGTAAAACCATTTAAGTATCAGACGAAGAGAGAGCTTTTGACATTTGATTCATATTTTTTTTTGGACTTTTGGGGTACATAAAATGTCGGATTCTCTGAATTTTTTATGGACTTTAGAATGTGTGCTAAATTTAACTCTTCCTCAAATGTTTAAAATAAAAACATTTGGGAAATGGGAAGATTATAGATCTCTAAGTAGTTCTTTTCTGAATTTGAATATTTAGTTCATATCTTTAATTATAAATACTAATACAGTGTCAAAGAAAGCTAATTTTCAAGAATAGGCAGGCATTTGAAAGTTTCTTTAAAGGGATTCATAAAATGCTAGTTCTGTGAGATGATGGTGTTCATGTTCAGGTTTATTTGAGAGCGTTCTCTTAGCCGTAAGGAAATGGGAATTCCTCTGCTTTGAGTATTTGCAGCCTAACATTCTGGTTGTTTTTAATGATTTGAGTCTTGAAGATAATTGTCTACTTTTACCCAAGGAGCACTTGAATTAAGTTCCAGTGCTCTCTTTTTGGGGGTGGAGTGGGGATGAAATTTGTGCTTTGTTAAGTACTAACATGTTGCTTCTGTTGGGAACTATACAATTAAGAGTTTACTATCCAGAAGTAAATAGCCTCTTCTCAAGTTTATTTTATTAACTATGTGTTGGTTTTTTTTCTTTAAAAATAAAAGATGAATTACATTATTTCAGAATCACCTGTCGTTTAAGCAGGGGAAAATTGAGGTTTTATTTTCTTTCTTGGTCTGTCTTAGAATGTGTCCTTGTGCAAAAACAAAATCAAACAAAAGATTGTGGGTAAATTTGTTGAATATGTAGTGATTAATCTTTTTGTAATATTGGTTCTCTTTAAAGAAGAATGTGAGTGTATAGTATTAATAAAAATGGCTCAAATAACCTAGAAATCTTTAGTAGGTAAGCAAAATCTGAGCAAAAGGGGAATGTTTCTTTTTGATGAGTTTTTCATTAATGTGGATATTTTGCTCGATATTATATTTCGTTTCTTTCTAGTTTTTCCTATATTGTAATGAAATTGTAAGATTAGTCTTACAGCTATATGTATTGAAATAATAGATTCAAAGAGCTAAATACTAGAACAGGTTTTTCATTTATCAAGTTAGTATATTTAGGTAATTAACACATAGTTAAAAGTCTCTTTAAATCCACAATTTTCTGATAGATCTTCAAAGCCAGGATGCAGATAAAACTTTTAAATTCTACTTAAAGTTCTAAACATATTAAGACTTTTCTGTAAGTTACTCTTCATTCCTTCCTGCTGCCTTTGAAGACTAATGCCATACCTGTAGCCCAAGGAAAGCCGTTTTTACCTTTTACTCTGAGAAAAATTCCATATTTAAGGGTTTATGTTGAAATTGACGCTCTTGGAGAAGTAGTAAAAATATGCTACCTAATTTATTGTTAAACTGTTAACAGGAGAATCTTCAGTCTAATTTACTTTTTAGATATAAAGCCTCAGTTGTTTGCTGTGTTTTCACGTAAAATCTCCATTTTAAGTCTGCAAATGATATATAAACTTGTATTTTATCTAGAAACATCATCAATTGCCTCTGCTCCGGGGAAGAAGTCAATTCCTGGTGATAAGCCCCCTTTCCCCCCAGAAAATCGGGCGTTCCCAAATTCAAACTGCTTCAGAACCCCTGGAAATAAATGTTTGGAGTGGCAAGAAATTTAAACAGCGAAGTTAGTCCAGGAAGGCAATTTGGAGCCCCAAGCCTGAAGAATGTAGGGACTGGCTGCGGGTAGCCTCGTCAAAATCTCTTTGGCCCTGTTGTCTTGAGCTCTCACTGGGAGGCAGGGTTTGGTTCATTGTAAATTCTTGCAGAAGAGCAGCCACCGACCGACCGCTCTAGTTGGAGCACAGTACCGATCTATTCTATGCAAATACCTGTCACTCAGCATTTACGTATGGAATTGCCGGGGTCTATCCAGGGTCCTGACTGTCAAAGGGAGCGTGGAGGGAGCCTGTAGGCATCTTTGTGGTCTTTATGAATTTGTTTTTGTTTTAGGAAATCCTCTAAAAGTTCTGCTTCCCTTAACCCAACAGATTTGGGAGTAGAGAGTGCTGAAAATTCAGCACTGAAAAGGTCCTACGTAGTTCTAGATATTGCTTCAAAATTAAGGAGAACTTCTTTGTGAGGCCCAAAGCAAAGGGTTCTGTTTCAGAGTGAGCTTCCTCACTCTGAGCTCCTTCAGACATCACTGTTTGCAAGTGCATGTTCCTCAGGCTGGTTCACAGGATTCCTCTGGTTGGTTCTTTGGTGGCCAGGGTTCTTTTCCCTGTTTCTTCCTCCTTAATGGGAAGTAGTGAATGTGGCTAATGAAAAGTAAAACGGGGCTCTTGCTGGGGACAGATAGGAGAAAACGGAGGTGCAGAAGACATGAGTTCCAGCAGACAGGTTTGTCCCAAAGGTGAAAAACCATATTAAGGGGCTTTGCCAGCTCAGGCCTGGAAAGGCATCTACCCCTAGACTGTTCCTTCATTTTTCCCCCCGCTTTGAGCAACCGTCTAGTTACTGGTTTCTGCAGCTAAGTGGGGAAGGCGGCTCCGTATTGTAGAAGGAAAGGAGAAGTTCAGCAGGAGTGGAGCCCACAGAAGGATAGGCACTTTACTAGAGAAGAGGTGGCAGACTGTGTTGAAAAGCCAGGGGTGAGGCGGCATGGGCATGGTCGGTATCCTCTCCAGTGATGTGGATTTGGGGGTCATTGGCAAGGGTCCTCTGGAAACAGGCCTTAGCTTTGCCACAGTTGTCAGGGCTGCACACTGCAGTGAAGGGGGCATGAGCATTCACTGTCTGGGTACTGGAAAATAAGTCCTAGATTGTAGATCATAGTTGAAGAAGAAAATTTTTGTTTCTGATCCCCATCTTTATTCTTGGGCCCCGTTCTATGACTATAGAAAATCCCCTTTAGCTATCACCATCCAAAGACTGATAGGTTAATTAATGGTCAGCAACCTGTCAGCACAAATGCCAGAAATCTTTTACTRTTTTACTGGGGTTGGGGGCCTCGCATTGATACTTGCTCAGTTTCTGGGTAGAAGAGTAAAGGGGTAAGTGAACCTGGTTTAATGAATCCCGTAAGGAACTGCGTTTCCCAGGAAATTCCTGACATTTTTAGTTCATGAATTTCCGAAAGCCTGATTGGGTTTTCTCCTCCATTCTGGGTCCTCTGAAGAAGAGTGGGCTAGGGTCTGAATGCTCAGCAGGGCCTGGTTCATCTGCAGAGCTGGCCGACTACCCAGGCTGGGCTGAGCCCTAAGCCGCGTGCCCCCCTTCCCAAATCTCAGAAGGGGGGGGGGCAGCCAGGCAGTCGTGGTCCCAGAGGGGGCTGGTCGCAGGTTTTTGGGTGAGTCTGGGTTTCTTTTTTATTATTGCTTGAGAGTAAGGGCATAGCCTACGGAAATAGGCACTGCGGGCACCCCGGCCCTGGTGCGGCTACTGTCCTCAGCCCAGCTCCCCCCTCTGGTGAGTGCGCCCGCCCGACTGTGCGGGGCTGCGGTTGGGGGGAGGGGGAGCGGGATCATCTGAGGCCAGAGCCGCTGCCGTGCGCGGGGAGGGGGAAGCGGCGGGAGCGAGGAGAGGGAGAGGGGAGGGACGGGCTAGGTGTCTGCTGCTCCGCGCCACTGCTGCTGGCGCCCGGTCCTCATCCCCAGCAGCCCCCTCTGCAGCTAAGGGTTTACCACCGCAGCACCTCTTTTGCTTCGCCTGCCTCTTCGGCTCTGCGGTAGGAGACAGCCCTGCTGGGTGGTGGGTGACACTGTCTGGGTTTGGGTGTGGGTCAGGCCCACGGGGAAAGGGAGGCCGTGACTCGGTGTCCCCTCTGCATCCTACTCTGCTGTGCTGCGAAGGCCCCTCCCCCACATCCTCTCTTTGGGGTCACTGGAAAGCAGAGCCAGGCCTGATCTCCGTGCTCAGCACGGCATGTCTCTCCCCCCACAGCCCACCCCTGTCCCCCGACTTCTCAAGTCGAGGCTGCTTAGGGTCTGGCCAACAGGGTTAGCTACGGCGGTGGCGGCAGAGGCTGCGGTGGCACCAGAACTGCGACGCGGCGCTCCCGCTCCCCCCTCCAGAGAGGGGTGTAGGGCGAGGGCCGGCGGGTGGGCGCCGCCTGGCGGGCAGGCGAGCAGGGTGGCTGGCCTGGGGAAGGGGCGCAGTCACGTGCCGGCGGGCGGGTGGGCGCGTACAGTAGGGCGCCCTGCTACTGTACTGGGGAGTCAGTGCCCTGTTACCGGGTCTCGTCTGTCTCGTCTCTCCCGCAGATCTCGCGAGAGTGGCTGACTGGCTGTGGGGGTTGCGGCGGCAGCAGGCGGAGCCGGGGAGGGAAAGCAGCGGCGGCTGAGGCGACTGAGGCGGCGGGCGGAGCGGCAGGCAGCGGCGGAGCGCAGCATCATGGCGGACCGAGACAGCGGCAGCGAGCAGGGTGGTGCGGCGCTGGGCTCGGGCGGCTCCCTAGGGCACCCGGGCTCGGGCTCAGGCTCCGGCGGGGGCGGTGGTGGCGGCGGGGGCGGCGGCGGCAGTGGCGGCGGCGGCGGGGCCCCGGGGGGGCTGCAGCACGAGACGCAGGAGCTGGCCTCCAAGCGGGTGGACATCCAGAACAAGCGTTTCTACCTGGACGTGAAGCAGAACGCTAAGGGCCGTTTCCTCAAGATCGCTGAGGTGGGCGCTGGCGGCAACAAGAGCCGCCTCACCCTCTCCATGTCTGTGGCCGTGGAGTTCCGCGACTACCTGGGCGACTTCATCGAGCACTACGCGCAGCTGGGCCCCAGCCAGCCGCCCGACCTGGCCCAGGCACAGGACGAGCCACGCCGGGCGCTCAAGAGCGAGTTCCTGGTGCGCGAAAACCGCAAGTACTACATGGATCTCAAGGAGAACCAGCGCGGCCGCTTCCTGCGCATCCGCCAGACAGTCAACCGGGGGCCCGGCCTGGGCTCCACGCAGGGCCAGACCATTGCGCTGCCCGCACAGGGGCTCATCGAGTTCCGTGACGCTCTGGCCAAGCTCATCGACGACTATGGAGTGGAGGAGGAGCCGGCCGAGCTGCCCGAGGGCACCTCCTTGACTGTGGACAACAAGCGCTTCTTCTTCGATGTGGGTTCCAACAAGTACGGCGTGTTTATGCGAGTCAGTGAGGTGAAGCCCACCTACCGCAACTCCATCACCGTGCCCTACAAGGTGTGGGCCAAATTCGGACACACCTTCTGCAAGTACTCCGAGGAGATGAAGAAGATTCAAGAGAAGCAGAGGGAGAAGCGGGCCGCCTGCGAGCAGCTCCACCAGCAGCAACAGCAGCAGCAAGAGGAGACCACCGCTGCCACCCTGCTACTGCAGGGGGAGGAAGAAGGGGAAGAAGATTGATCAAACTGAATGAAACACACCACACACAGACACACACGCACACACACGTATACACATACGTGTACACACACACACACACACAGCCACACACAGAGAAAATATACTGTAAAGAGAGAAAATAAAAAGTTAAAAAAAAAAAAAAACTCCAAGGGAGCACCACCCACAGAACCTCCACCAACTGACAGTTTCTCTTCCTGACTTGCCACCCATCGCTGGATGTTGTCCACTTTATCCACCATATAAAACAGTAAGCAGCTGCTAAAAACAAAAAACAAAAAATATACAAAAGTAATAACATTATATGAACTGTGTTTCCTACTTGATTAAAAAATATAAAGAACTGAGTGTTTATTTCCCTAATTAACCAAGAACTTTTGTACACGTTTAAGCTATTATTATTAAAAGTGTTTGCAAAATGGTCAAGATTATAATATTGCTGAATTATATAAAAAGTCCTTTTCATGTTGAGCTAACATTTGACTTTAGCACAAAAAAAGAGATATTTTAGAACACGTAAAATAATATTTTTAGTTTTTCTCATTTTGTTACCAAATTTCAAACCTTACATGGAGGTTATTATAGTATATTTGACATCCTATATACCTGTGATTAGAGATGTGTATATATATGAGGGCTAGGCATGCTGTGTGTCTGAGCTTTGTCTAAATGTTATGCAGAAGTTTGTAGAGTTCAAGGTACGTAGGTTTAATTCATGCAAGGTAAACAATAAGTGCTCTCTTTTATACAATATGCATTGCATCTGGACCTTAAACATATAAAATGGTCAGTGAAACTTCTGTGAACATGAAGAAATTATTAAAAAAAGGCATTTAAATGAAATTTGCTAAGTTGTGATTTTTATGGTTGGAACCAAAGTTATTCAAATAGTAAAAGAAAAAAAGAGAAAGAGAAAGGAAATTTCCCATAATATTTTTCTGCATCTGTTTGCTTTGACTGAGTAGGTGTTTTGTTATTATTGTGTATATGAGATGTACTTGTATTGTTCATAATATATATTTTTTATTATGTGTAGAAAGATTTTAAAAACCTAACTAACGTGCAGCAATTTCCAGTGAACCTGTACTTGGATATCAGGTAGTGAGTCTATTTGTGGTCACTAGCACTGTCTCCTAAACTTGTAAGAGGTCTGAAGCTATCCTTTGATTTTTTGCCAGTGCTATTAACTTATGTAGACCTGTTTAAAAGCAAAGCAACACCATTATAGTTATCCTACTGAGCCATGGATTCTGAGTTTCATTTCAAAAGTGAAAGCCAAGTTGGTGTATGTAAAGGATTTCCATGTAGCTGTGGTGCTAGTTATTACTGGCTACATTATATGCTAAGTGTATTTGTGTTCCCAAGTGTACAAGCCTTCTGTCAAAAGTATGTTCTATCATCACTCATAGTCAAAGTGTAGGGTATGAAAACGCAAGCTTAGGAGAGCACTTTACCAAGCTGGTGTCCTCCACTGAAATTGTTTGTAACGATAGTCTTTTACAGGTTTTCATTTAAAGATGTTTGTGTGCTTTTAATTGACAACTAACTTCTTGCTGCTGTATAGTAAAATATTAATATATTTTTTATCATTAAACTGCTGCATGACTATCATCTTTGAGTGAAGAGAAAATGTTATAAAAAAAAGATGCCTTAAATACAGTACATTTTGGTTTGGAATTCTGTAGAAAGTATTTTGGTAAAAAAAGAAAAAAGAAAAAAAGAGGATCTTGGATCTTGTCTGACAGAGAGAGTTCTGGACATGCAATTGTTTCTTGGCAAATCCAGCCATCTAGATCTACCTGCTGTATGTAGAAGAAACCACCTGTAGGACTGGGAAGGTGTCAGCACCTCTCCCATTGGAAAGCATCGGCCTAGGAAGGCAGAACAGTTGTCTGTTTTGAAGGATTTTTTTTTTCCTGCTGGCTCTTTAGGTTTTGATTTGATGTTTTTAAGCTTTCTGGTTGAGTGTGTTGTCTTTGTTTTTGAATCTACTGTATGTGTTGAATAGCAAGCTGTTTTCATTGTACTGTGCATTTTCCCATTGTTTGCTTTTCATATTCATACAATGTTAAATATGAGGTGACCGTAAAATAGTTAGGAGTTTCTTTACTTACAAAATCACTGGAAATTATTAAATTGCTTTCCCCTCCCCCCAAGGTGCATTTTTTATTATTTTCATATAGTAAAGTTGAGCTTTTACAGTGCATAATGTGACATTTGGAATGCTTATCAACTGCATGTAAACATTAATAACCTGCACTTTTTGTCTTAAGGTTTGTTGAGCTGTTTTGTTCACTGTACTTTAACTGTGATATGGAAAAGATTGCATTCTCTGTGCTGTTTCTAATTAGGAAAGAGAATTGCTTTGATTTTGTCTCTTGTTTACTATAGCTTCTTAAAGTTAAGCCTTGTGCTACGAGTTGTTGGAGTACTCCTAGATCAGTGTTTCGTAGTAGCCAGCAGTCAGTAGTGCAAATCAACAAAAACACAGCAAACTTAGGCAAAGTGTCCTTTCTTTGAGATGCAAGTTCTTTCGTAAGGTTTCTTTAGGTTCAGCTACCTAAAGTGAAACCTTTCTTACCTGTAGACTTCAGATTCTGCTTGGAATCCTACCGGATCAAGAAGCACATGTATTGTGCAGTTGTCTTTACACTATTAACAGTTAAACACAATCTTACTAGGACTTTGAATCCATTGTCTGATTTATGGTCAGTGGGTTTAAAAAGAAATCCACATGCAGATCTTTTAAGACTTAAAAAGTGGTCATAGAGAAGACTGAGTGACTGTAAAGATGCTCTTTTTGTTTAAAGCATCTCACTTCCTCTCCCATTGACCTCCTGACCTTCCCTTCCCTTCCCCTTCTCCTRTTTCATCCTTCCCCTACATTTCCCTCCCAGGTGCTCGGTACTTTACCAAGGTTCTATATTTCAGTGTATTATGTTAGAGTCTCTTCTTGTTTTTATTTCACTTGTGGGTAGCCCCGGTTTGTGTTGAAAAAAAGGGGGGGGTATATTTGACCATATGTGTTACTCATTGAAGACAGTATGATCAAATGTGCCAAAAACAAGCAAACAGAACTTAATTCGTGACAAGTATGCCTTATTTTTATTGATCTGCTTTGTCTTACAATTAAGGTCCAAGAGCTTGGTTAAACTATGTTATTTGCCTAAGTAAAAAAGAAAACTTGAAATGCATTGAAATATTGATGTTTTTTAAAATGAGAGACATTGTCAAGTAATTTGATTCAGAGATCAGCCACCAGATTTGAAGAGTGAGTGAGTGAGTGAGTGAGAGTGAGAGAGCATGTGTGTGTGTGTGTGTGTGTGTGTGTGTGTGTGTGTGTGTGTGTGTGTGTGTGTGTGTGTGTGTGTGTGTGTGTGTGTTGGTTGTGGTGGTGGTAGTGGTGATGGTATTTGTGGCTTTTCCCCCTTCTAAATTACCAAATCTTATTTTAAAGCTACCTTTTATTTGTGCCTCCTATTTATCATGCTGATGTTAGAAGCAGCAGTCATCCAGCCACAGAGGAAGCTAAAATTAACCAACCAGAACTGTAGAAATCATACATGCCTTTGACAACAAAGGAAGTTCATAGGAAAGCCATGTTGGCTTTTCCTCTACTAGACACATATTGGAGGTAGATGAATATTTGCCAAATGAGGGGAAAAAAGACAAAGTAGTCAGGAAAGACAAACTTTTTCCAGCTTCTCAAAAGCCATGGAAAGTAGAAACCAAAACCAATGGGAAATTTAAAAGACCTTGAAAGTCTCACTTTCTAGTCCCACGCAGGGGTTAAAATTTGACTCAAAATGAAGTCTATCAATTTTTGTTTTTAGGCCTTCACATCTAGAGATGGTAAACTATTYCAGTTTTTTGTTTTGTTTTGTTTTAGGTAATGGAGAAAGCTGCTAGTGATTTTAATCCCTGCTGAAAGGAGACAGATAATTTCATTTGGGAGCAAATACTTATTGCCTTGAGAAATAGCACTATAATAGTTTATGTTAATTAGTCATAGAATAACCTTTATCCCTTTCAAGCTATGCAAATTATTAAATAGGTATAAATTAGAATTGAATTAAAGAGAGTTGGTTATATTGCAATTAGATGGCATTCACAAACTTAACTGGAGCATATACAAATAAAATCTATTAGTTTAAGAGTTTTTTTTTTAATGCTGACATAAAAAATCTAATTTAGCTACCTGTTCTAAAATGCTGAATCTATTAACATTGTATGATAGGTCTGGGAAGACTGCCTCCCTTTTTTGAAGAGAGAGATTAAGAATTTTTATAATTGCTTTTCATCAAATTTTAATATTTTTGTCAAGTTTTTAGGTATTTAATTTGTAAAACAGTTTGCTTTGTACTGGCATACAGATATTAGGGTATATTGATTTTAAATTTTTTGAAGCCAAGTGATCAAGTACATTTGTAATAAAAGTCAATGGATCTCTATCAGTTGTACTCACTGTTTTCATTTCTTGTTCTTATCAATGTAGGAATTTGTACCTTTTCTGCAGGAAATGGAGCTAAATTTGGGTGGAAGGGAGGGAAGAATCTGGGTGGGTTTGGTGGCCCAAGCACTTCAAAGCATCCTTATGTGGATTAAGAGTTAGAGTGTTGGAAAAGATGTAATGTCATCTTTTTTTATTCCTGATTTTTTTTAATGGAACTTGATGTTTGGAGAACTTGTCTCAGTTTTGTTTCTGCACTTTTAACATTTTTGTGTCTTGGCAATGTTGAAACTTTTTAAACTAACAATGGTTTTCTCTGTTAACATTTTGGGYTAATCTGACAGCCATGGTGACCCTACCATGGGCATAGAATTATTTTTACCTTTACGTGGCTTACCCTCTCTTCTCCAGTATTTCCATTAGGTTTTGTTTTTGTTTTTGTTTTTTTATCTTATACACCATACACATTTTCAGATGATTTTGGAATGGGGCTTGGCTTCTTGAAATTACTTGGGTAGCTTTCATAGCTCCACCATTTTTTAAACACATAAGTGTACTTCTAATATTTTCTTATCCATAAAAACTGAGATAGAAAATGTATTTTTCTCCTTTTGTCCTTTCTTGGATACCAGGATGAAATTTTGTTTATTCTGTGAAAGAAAGCTAAGACAAGGAGCTCTTCAGCACTTTAGATTCAAAACAGTGGGTGAGAACTGAGTATAACATTTATGGTTATCTCTGAATTTGGATATCAGTAATTTAAGAGAGAGTTCATGTTTTGTCATGAGAATAGAATAAGGGAGAGATCTTTCTCATTGCCTAAGCAAATTTACTAGTTTTTGTAAGTTTATTTTAAACTTTATCAAAAATTTTAAACATTAAACATATTAAAACATTGTTTTCTTCATTGTAAGCCCAAATTAGTACATTGATAGTAACATACTCTGTAAAACTAAAGTGATCACTACTTAAAGTGACACTTAATCCAGCAGCAATTATTACCATAGTGCTACAGAGTTTGTTGATTTAAAGATCTATGAAGCTATTTGATCCTAAAATCAAACCTAAATTTAAGGCCTAGGCCATCTGACTGGCTCTTTTTTAGCAGAAATTTCATTATTATGGGCCATGTAATGATGATCTAAACTAGCATTAGCATAGTCTAAATTAGCACTAGAATTTCAAGATGAAAGAGCAAGAAGATGAAAACTGAGCTGCAGCTGGTTCTAAGCAGCTTGCCATTCTCCATCTACAAACTGACTACCAATTTTGATGTTAAAGGGTCTAGGCAACTTGTATCTTCAGAAAAGTTGGATATGAAAAATAGCCTCTTGCTGATGTTTTTATTGTAAGGAATCTTTGCCCTCATGTTATGTTTTATGTCTCCTTCCTTCCATTACATTTGCTCTCTTCTCCCTCATCTTTTATTCTTCCCTTTCTTCTGTTGTCTAGCTTTTGTGGTAAACTGTCTTGTTGATAGATGTAGAAATGTGGCGGTGATCTTTTGTGTAAAACAAAGCTACTTTTTACAGACCAGAAATATTTTATTGTTCTTGGAATCATAATATTTTTGTRCTTCCATGAGTACATGCTTTGTTTTTATTATTAATTTGCATAGTAATTAATTTTTAGCATTTCATGGGGGTGGAATTAAACTAATGAGTTTTAATTTTCTTGGTTTTTGGATCTACTTTAGTAATTCAGAAGGCCTATAAAGTGAAAAATCACACTTGTGTTTTGGAATTGTGGAAATATTCTTGCTGGTATATATTTTGGTCTGAGATATATTAATACAAAAGACTTCTAGGAGGACTTAAGTGGTAATTAATTAAAAGTTACAGGACAGGTGACACTTGAGTAGCTCAAACAGTAATAATAATCAAGTAATAATTTACACTGGTTGACATTAAGTCAAACTTCTGAAATGGACTGACATTATGCAATGCAGTTAGTTGTTGGTAGCTCTTGACCTCCATGGCAAGCATATCCGACAACTTGGCTCCTTCATTCTCCTTTATGGTCCTGTTCATGGCATCTAAGTGTTCCTCCTTCAGAAAGAAGTGAAATAATGACTTTGAACATAGCTAACTGATGATCTAGAAAGATTTCTATATTTTGGTGTAATTTGGCCTCCCCTCTCCCTATTTTCCCAATAGTCTTAACTTGGCAATTTGAAGAGCATGTAAATGAGAACTTGTTAGGAAGTCTGGGAAATGAAGAGTGTAAGAAGCATGTGTTTAAGTTACTGAGAACTGAGACTTACTGGTTTGGAAATTGGAGAGCCAAAAGAATAAAACTGTTTGTTTGTGAATTGGGGTGTGAGAGATACAGAAGAGAATGATAGGAAGTAAAGTAGGAGGAATTTTTATTGGCAGTAGAAAAAAAGTGTTAAGATGAGAGGTGTTGACTAAGAGCAAGGAGGTTGAACTTCACTAAGGAAGTGTCAGTGGGTTCCATGTTGGCTAAGAGATAACTTGATTTGTAGCTAGTGATGGTGATGATGGACTATACAAATCAGTTTTGGTGTGTATTTATGATGGTTTGAGGGTTTAAGTGTCTGCTCCTCTGAACAAATTTAAGTAGCACAATTGTGAAATGGCAGCTTTTCTGGTCAAGACAGATTGGTGTTGGGACCTTACTTTTTTGGGGAAAAAAAGATAATTTACCCTTTTTCGCTTACCCTTTTTAAACTATGAGTGACATTTATCATACATTATTTTCTTGGGCTCTTGTCACATTATAGTTTATATTTGCATTTCAAAATGATCTGTATAATCCACAAAGATCTACACCGAAAGATCCTTCCTTTGTAGACACCTTTGATCAACATGTTTTTTAGAAGACAGTAAACTAAATATAATCACTGCCTTGCTGCTTTAAGTATCTTTTCTGTTTCTTTTGCATTTGTAGCCATCTAACATTGTGGATATTAAGAAGCCCTCGATAATATATTTCAGAATTAGACAACATATCCCCTGAATTCATGTTTTTGTTTGTTTTCCTACTTTAAAATTGTAGACTTCCCTGTAGTTAGTGTAGACAGAAGTTAATTATAATTTAATATATCTCCCAGATTCTTGTGTTCTTTGTAAAATGAATTGACAGTGATTAGTAATCTGTTCTATAATCCCAAGAGTATTTTAAATTGTTTAAGGTACATATTTGTTTTCAAAGTTATATAACTCAAATTCACATTGACTTTAAATTTACAATGGGTTAATTCCCAGTAATTTTGACATACTACTTTCAAGTTTCATTTTAATCAGATGCTTATACATTCCTGTTGGTTTAAAATAGCCAGAAGAAAGTCTTGGCCTGTACTTGGAAGGTGTTTTTCCTTTTGTCATGTGTCAAGTTCATTAACATTAGTAGGGTTATTTTTCACATATTTTACAGAGTTGGCACTTAGCATAATTTTCACATTTTATTGTGTGTCCGATTTTAAATTATTGTTAACATACTGTAGTTTAAGTCTGTGCAGAGCCTTCTTAAAGAGCTCCTCCCTTAGGAATTGTTTAAAAGAAGTGAAGAACAGTGCTTTAAATGACTGAGATGAGTCTGAAAGGTTTCCTTGAGTCTAGGCAATGGAGATAAACGATAGCCCATTTCTATGCTGCATACAGTTGTTAGGGTTTGATAATATGTAGGAAAGTGCAAAAGCAGAAAAGACTGTGTAAGTGGCCTATAAATTTCTAGTTTTCATTATTGCACTATTTATCTTTGCACTTGAGTTTTTGGAAATTAAAGACTAGTCACTTTCACTTTTGTTTCTAGTCTTTTCTAATTTCTTGCAAAATTGTTTTCAATATCCCACCCAAAGTTAAACTCATATGCAATTACATACGCTTTATAAGGAAGGCCAAGAAAATATTTACTAATGTTATCTATATAACAGTAAATTTGTTTTGATAAAATTTTTAATATAGATCTTTATTTGCCCATAAAATTCTTTATAAATATGAGCTTTATTAAACTGTTTAAGTAAAGTAAAAGCTTAGGATAGGAAATATGTCTTATGTATATAAAATTGTGTCTTTGAGATCCAACTTCCAGCCTAGTATGGCCTGGCTTTGGGGTGTTAGTATTTTTCCATTTAGCAAATGATATCTTGAGTCTTACTGGTCAAGTGCTTAAGAAACTGGAAGTAAATGGGTGGCAGTTCCCTCTTCTGTGTAGCTTTCTATAAGGTTCATATAGCTTCTCTGTGGTTTATGTCACATAACTGGTATTTTGTGAAGTGAATGTTTCTTTTGGAAATTTAAGATTGATGCTTTTTGAGGGATGGCTCCAGGACTTTGATTAGCCATTGGCAGTTTTATAGCTTCCTTGATGTGCTCTACTCGGAGACTAAAGAGCGCACTTGTGACTGTGTGATGCTATGTTCAGAACTGCAAAATGAAAAAAAAAGAGGAAAGGAAACAAATTGAGTTTTTGAGTTTTTCAATGGAACAGAGAGATGTATTTTTGGCTAGAATTGTTTTTATAAGTTACTTAATGATCTTATTGTCTATTCTTGTCCTGTAGGGTTTTTTTTTTTTAAACACACCTCATACTTAAAACCAGCAAGTAAGAGGCCTCTTTTCAGATTATTTTGGAAGGTCTGAATGTGTCCTGGGTGGGGTTGCTGAYTGTGACGTGYTCTTCCCATCACGKTCTGCTGGTCACTGYGGCTCATAGTRTTTGCAGATTCTGTTGAAAATTCATGGTGTATTTGAAATGAGAATATCTTCTACAACGTGGTATGGATGTGTGTGGCTAGATTCCATAATGYGGCATAGTTGTGGAACTGTAGCCTTGATTTAATTTAAATAGAAAGTTTAACCATAGTCCAGGTTTTAGGTTTACATACAGGAATTGTGCCAGGTACTTGTCTAAATGTGGACCATTTTTGGAAATGAAAGTAAATGAATGTGGATTTGACTCTAGATAATTCTATACTCAAAACTACAAGTTAAAGGCTTACATCATTAGAATTACCTACATTTGATGGCCTGAGCTCTATAAATGTGGATGACATTCAGCATTACATCTGTGAACTTCCTTAGAAAAGGAAGGTTCAGTCTTTATACCTTTACTTGGAGGCTAAATTTACCACATATGGAAGTAAGAAAATTGTAGCTAGTGGCTTTATTTTTTTAATGGAGTTTAACCAGCTTAATTCCTTTTCCTTCTTTGGATCACTTATTTCCCATATATAAATAAAGGGAAAGATCAGCAACCCCTGCCCCCAGGCGATTTTTGTTGTCTGCCTCCATTTCCCAATCCTACTACACAATGAATTACGGGTATCCCTCTTAAGTCCCTGTAGCGCTTTGGGGGCGGGGGTGGGGGCGGGTCACAAATACCTTTGAAAATCTGATGAAAGTGATGGACCCTCTCCCCAGGAGAAAAAAAATGCACATAATACAGATAATTTTGCTACAACCTCAGGGTCATCACTTACCTTGTGAAACCCAAGTTAGAAAAATTTTTGCTCTGAGCAAACTATAGAAAAACTTTAGTACAAATAATTGATAAAATTAAGAGCTATTGACTTAAAATATTTCAGATTGGAAATTATTATCACATGGTGGCCCCTACTAGTGAAATGTGACATTGCAGCTAGCTTTGTTAGACTTTATAACATCCAGATAGAAGGGAAAGAGAGGTAAAGTTCTGAGAGCTATTTCTAAGGAGTCAGGTCATCTCCAGATGTGGGAGCCAGTCCTGGTTCTAGGTAGGGGTCTAGGTGCCTGACAAGCTTAGCAGGGTAGACTTTGATAAACCGTGCTCAGGATGCCAAGGGGTTAGCCATTATCTCAACCCCTTTCTCACCAAAAGAGGTTAGTTTTGTCTGTTGGGGAAAAAAAGATGGCACTAGGGAAAAATAAGTTGCCTTACAACTTTGCTGGAACACATCAGTTTGGTGAAGTGTGGGACACTAGTATTATTTTTGAGAAGGTGCATAAAACCAAAGTAAATTATTCTCTATGTAGAACATTATTTACTAGTAACATTTGTTTGGGTGTATTAGCTTTGATGATTTTTACCAGTAGATACTGATTTTATTTAAAACTGGGAGTCCAGTTTACATATAGGATAGTTGATATATCCATCTTTTCCCCATGTAAAGAATTGTCTAAAAGATTTATGCATACTTTTTACTTTTCTCTCTTGATACCATGGGGTGGGGGTGGGGAGGACTTTGACTCAACAACTGACAAATGTCTTCAAATTTAAAAATCAAGAAGCAGCACTTTAAGTCTAATTCCACGCCATTTTAGTGCATGTTTTAGTTTAATAATGATTTTTGGTGCATGCCTTTGGGCTTCTTCAAACGTGTACAATAGGAAAGTGTATTTCCTTTCATAGAAAGGAGATGTTTTTCTACTTTGCAACATGTGATTACAAAAATCTTCCTCTGTGGGAAGATTAACCATGTATTGAACTACTGAAAAGTATATATTTTTAGATATACAGAAGGAATCTACACGGGGCAGCATTCAGACCTATATAGAAGTCATAAAATTCTGTATAGGACCAAAAGGAAGTAACATAAAACACTTAAACAGACTATGTTCGGTAGAAATACCTTTTGATCTTGCATTGACTTCCAAAATGAAAATGCCA
The DNA here is from genome assembly GCA_002335545.1 of Apodemus speciosus. NCBI lineage: Eukaryota > Metazoa > Chordata > Mammalia > Rodentia > Muridae > Apodemus > Apodemus speciosus. Next base: position 19,409 of record BDUI01021380.1, read on the forward strand.
CAGAAGTTTGCTGAAACTTTTGTTTGAATTTTCTCTGTCAGTGTATTTAGCCCAAATGCAACGACTTTGGGTTAGCACAATGTAAGAATCAAAACACAAAACTAAATAGTTCAGTCTGGTTTGCCAATCCAGCCTGACTGAAATAAGTAACCAATCACTCGCAAACTGAAAAACTGTCCACTCCTCTAAGGTTTTGACAAAACAACCTTGGCTGATGTGGGAACATTCCCACTTTGATTTCTGACCTGACAGCGAAGATTCATGCTTGACATGATTTCAAACCTGACAGTGTCTGTTTAAGGAGCCATGGTACAGTTTGCTAATTCAATCCCAGATACCTGTTGATTACCTGTAAGATCTAGAGTTCAAAGCAGCCAGCAGCCGTATCCCTGAGTGCTCTGTGCCCATCAGATAATGGGAAGTAAGCAGAGTTGGGACAGTCAACAGCTCTGAGGACTGACCTCAGAGCAGAGCCCCAGATTCAAGAATTGTATCTGCTTTCTTGGGAGTCACTGAACTAATGTCCCACCCTGCGTTACTTACTGTAGATGCTCTCCAAAAGGAGGCCCAGAGCACACATTTGAATTGCTTGTGGTACTCAGAGAGGGGGTGCTAACTCTGATGCCCTGGCCAAATTCCAGTTTAGGAATGTGGGTCTTCTTGTCCTTCTAATTGGAAATGTGCATCACTTTCCATTTTTCCTGTTGCTCTCAGTGCAAACTACACAAGTCTGTTCCTTTGCCCCAATCCCAAGTCTCCAAGATACTGGTGTTCCATGGGCCAGGTTCATGCCTTACCTTGATACACAAGAGTTGAGAAGTGAGAGCTTGGCACTTGGAGGGTGGACTCTTGGTGGACTCTTGTGATGCTTGGGGATGGAACCTGCCCTCTTTCAGCATATGCTAGGGAGCCTGCACTGGCTGGAAGCTTCCAACCAGAAGGTGTGAGCTGAAACCAATTTCCCCTCTTTTCTTATAGCATGATGAGAAAGTCTTTTGGGTTTTCAGCAGTTGGGGAAGGCCGGAGTTCTGCAGCTTTAATCTGGGTAACTAAGGCTGGTTTAATCTGGGTAACTAAGGCTGGTTTGAGCAAGACTTTGGTAAACTAACTGGGTTCTCAGATGCCACAGACTCCGTGAGAAGTTACCATTATTTTTAGTGGCCGAGATGGAGTCCCCCGTAGCCATTACTTTAAGATTACATGCAGAGTTGCTTTATTTTGAGCTTTTTGTGTACACACAATCCCAAACTGGAAAAACTTAAAAAGGAATCCTGCTGTGAAAGGTATATATTACTCTAGATTTTTCTTACTGTAAATATTGTAAGATTGTAATACTGTCAATATTTTATTAACCAACAAATGTTAATCTATGTGAAATCAGACTTATTTTAAATGTGCTTCTTATTTACTGTGTGTGGTCCCTGTTGCTGACAGTATTAAGTTATATTCTGATGTAAGATTAACTTTATTAAAGAATGTAAACATTAATGTTTCCTTATGGGAAAACAAATAAAGTATAAAGAAGACAATTCTTTTCATTGAAATATACTGTGTATTTACACTTGCTAGACCCAGCACCACTTATAAACTTAGTACACTGTCCAGTTTCAGTTAACACAGCTGACACGGTTGTGCTCCACTTGAAAGTCTAAGCCTTGGTGTTGTTGGAATATAAACAGTTTGTATTTGTCTGCTGTGAATCATCTTGAAATTTCTAATCAAGTTTGTAAAATTTTTATAGTAAAACATTTTAATGACAGTTTAAAAATTATCTTCTCTAAAGAATGGTCAAAACAATGTCCTTTCAGAAATAGAGTTGCTCTTTATTATCTTTCCAAAATGACTTTGGTTAAATGGACCAGGTGTATATTAGTTAAAATCTAGGGCTAAGTTCTTGATATTCTTTGAGTTTACAAGTTAATCCTTATTGGAGTTGTGCCAATATACAATAGAATATCTTTAATTTGCACTGTTTGGGGACCCCATTTAAGAATGCTGAATTTTGCCAACTAAAAAGTAAGCAAATGCAATTTAAAAAGTAAATTTGAGCATTCTGTGTTAAATATGTGCAGTTATTATCATATGAAGAAGCGCAGTGTGTTGGGCTGTAATATAACCATATTTGCTGTCATGTTCTCCCATCTCAGTGCTGGGAACTCACCATGTGGAAACCAAGCAACCGTGTTGTGCATCAGCCGGCTTGAGTTTGTTCAATATCAAAGCTGAAGCTAGCGAGGTCTGCTGTACTGCTTATTGAAGTATTGTGATTCTTTTAGGCATTGGTTCTTACAAAATATATACTGTAACAGTATACTTTGTACAGATTTAAATTTTATTTGAAAAAAATGAAATAAAGTAGGCAAAAAATAAAGATGTTTATTTTTCATGTGACTACATAAACAGATCATCAGTCTTTTGTTTCAGTGTTTTTGTCGGGGAGGGATCTGGTTGGCCCATTTGTTTTGTTTTGGTTTGATTTTTTTTTTTTTTTGGTCAGTGGATACATCTCCAGGACCTCATAGTAGGTAGACTGTTTTCCTGCTACTCATCATCAGTTGGCTGCAGGCATTAAATGTGTTCTCACAGGAAAACCCCATTTTATATTTTATTTTAAAACAAATTTATTTC
>BDUI01021382.1:7867-20367 GCA_002335545.1 Apodemus speciosus
TGTTCCAAAAGACTCAAGTGAACCCTGCTTCCTGCCAAAGAATTATCTCTTTTCCAAGAACATGTTTCACAGATTGTCCAGAGTCCTTTGCAGCAGCAGCTACTGTCTGTCTTTCTCTAGCACTCATTCTTGATGGTTTAGCTCTCCTCTGAGATGAAGAAGAGCCTCTYACTCCCTTCTGAATTCAAGTAGCTAGACATTTACGATCAGTATGTCTGCTGATTTGAAGCGAATARGTGCTGATATGCTATTATAGATCATTCTCGCCAGAATTCACCCTATTACTGAGTCTGAAGCTGCCTATTTGGTRCTCATCACACATGGCAACACCTCACCATTATGTCTGAAATCCATATTCATCTACTTTTCTGCGTACTCACCTCAAGATGTCTTGAGCAGTGATACGTCCCAGAATCTCCAAGAGAGAAACACCCCTAGACTTTTTGGATTCTGAAGATTTTTCAGGATTGCATCATGTCACATATGAAGCACATAGAGCCTGAAGACCCAAAATTTCTGTTAATATGAAAAAAAAAGAGAGAAGAAAAGAGAAAAGTTAACATACTCTAATAACTGATTTTGTTTACAGAAGGTAACTGCAGTCAGACTTAAATAAGTAATTTCTACACAAAATCACTCAAAAACAGGTTCAAATTGTCTAACACTATTGCAAGGCATACAGAGGCAMTTCTATTGTTCCTATTTTATATTTCAATCATATATATTTCAAATATATTCCCATTATATTCAATCAACTGATGTATGCAAAAATCGCTGCTTTCCCAATCACCTCAGAAAAWTATCTGGCTGTGCTTATCATCTTTATCATGCATTTTCACCTCAACAATATCAAAACACCGAGACCTATACCATGTCTACAAGCTGCTCAAGTGATTCTTACTAAACAGAGTTTGTTGTCGTCAAGATAAATCTATTAGGACMGAGCTRTGGTCTACACGKAATGAGACCCACTGAATGCATATTTTGTTATGCTWTCAAGATTCATTTAATTTCTGAGTGTCAGATCAGCTGTTAATATTACGGGTCACCTGGTATACTATAAGACCAATTTCTTTATGCTTTCTTAGAACTTCATTTGACAGATTTTGAAATTTATTATACCCTTATTTTTCTTAATGTATTTTGCTAACATTTAAGAACGCATATAAATACTTCAGAACGTAAGAACATGCATTCTGTTTTTAGAACACACGTGACAAAAGCTAGGCTTTGTGTATATACTTGTTAGGCTTTGTTAGCTGGTACAGGCGTGTGGAGACAAGGGAAACTCTGGGTCTCAGTAATCAGCTAACTAGACTAATCTGTGAGTTCCAGATCCCAACTAAAGACCTGTCCTAAAAATCAAGCTGGATAGCTCCTAAGAAACAATACCCAGGTTGAATCTGTGAGCTCCACCTTTAAGCACACATGCACGTACTCACACAGAGATGAATGTGCACAAAACCACAGAAACAAAAAAACATTTGGGTCATGTTTGAGGACACTATTCTGCTTTCCTTTTTATCTCATTTTAATTCATCCCTAATCTAGCTGATCATGACSTTTATTGTTCAAAGAATTATATCAGTAACTTAAAAGAATTGCCTAGAGCCATTACACTGAACCTACACATGCATTTTTCTTCCTTCATCATAATTTTTTATTTTTATAACTTTCATTTCCAATTTATTCATCTAAACCTGCAAGGAATAGCTGGCAACAGGAGCTCGCATTCAAAGAACAAAACAGTGACATCAAAAAATAGTTAATCCTCTCTGCAGCCTGTCTTATTGAAGATATTCCTTATTGTGCAATTGAGGACAGGAATGGCTATATTATCCTGGAATACCTTCCTAACTCAAATTACTAGTCAATAAATAATAATAAAAATTTGAAACTAGGGGCTAATATATTATTTAACTGAAGCACCAACTTTCACAGACTTGGAAATGTAGAAGATTTCAGAAATGTGTTTTAGGCCATATCTAGATAAGAAATTTATTTTAGTGACTCAATCTTATATACTGCCACCACATATGATATCCTCAACCAAGTGAGGACAAAATAAACTTTCTATACTCTCTACCATGTTCAATTAGAAGAGTTCTTAATTATTGACTTAAAGAAATCCAACAACCATGCACATCATAAAATTTACTTACTGACAAGTCTGTATATTGTAATAATAAAATATTTTTTATTTTTACATAAAATAAAAATGTATTTTATTTTACATGGTTAAATCAAGAAGATTGTTAAATAATGAATCCTCATTTAAAAAAATCACTTTTTAAGCCAATTTGGAAATATCTAGTTCTCAGAACTTGATTTTTCTAATCACTAATCATAGTTAGCACTTAAAAAAACATATTCTGGCCATAATTGTAGCTTTTGTGTTATATATAATACAATATATATAATTTACAATTTAAAAGCAAGTGTAAATGTGTGTGTCCATGTGGGTATGCATATGCCAAAAGAGAATGTCAAATCCCTTAAATCTAGCATTACAGATGACTGTGGATCACTAGTAGTGGGTGCTGAGAACTTATCTCTGGTCATTTTTAAGAGCAGTATGCACTTTTATGATCATAACTGTTAAATCATCTCTCCAGCTTCATAAACAACTCTTTAATTTAAATGTTTATGGAGGATTGATATTAAGCTATTTGTATTCCTTACAAATTCTATATATCTATATCCCACCAAATGCATAGATTTTGGAAAATATGCAAGAAATTGGAGAGGTCATAATAAGTTAAACCCCAGGTACATAAAAATCAGCCTATGAATTTCACTCATGTAAAGAATTGAAAACATGATCTTATGGAGAATGAGAGATAAATGATTATCACCAGAATCTGGAGTAGATAGTCAGGTTTAGCATTTGTGTCAGATATGAAACAAAAGTTCAAATATTCTATTGGTTAGAAAGCTAACAGAGGTAGCAACAAAGCATTGGGAATCTCAAAATCTGGATTTTTAGGACACATATATGCTAACTACCCTGATTTTATCATCACATAAGCCAATGTAGTATGTTAGAGTCTGTAAATCTGTATAATTACTATAGGTAAATCAAAACAAAGCAAATAAGCTTTAGTAAGCTTTACTACAACTTATAACCTTTAAGACAGGATAAAAAAGTTCAACATAATTTTATCCTGTGTTGATTTTGAAGTTATTTTATGTATATGAGTACACCATCGTTCTCTTCAGACACACCAGAAGAGGGCATCAGATCCCATTACAGATGGTGATGAGCCGCCATGAGGCTGGGGAATTAAACTCAGGACCTCTGAAAGAGCAGTTGGTGTTCTTAACCACTGAACCATTTCTCCAACCCTGGTTTTGACGTTATGGAATTACCCTTTAATATAGAAGATGGACTTGCGAGTGCATGTGTCACTTTCTTACATTCAGCTCTAGCATTCAAAAAAAGCAGATTAATTAAAACACCATCCCAGTCTTCCAAAATAGCCAGATATTCAGTTTATTTAGCAAGACAGCATTTACTAGTTACAATTATCAGTCTTTCTTCCATGGATAACTGGGCAAACAGGTGATAAAAGAAGCCAAGAATTCAATAGCACTGTGACCCAGGAGCCTGTGCTGACTTCATGGTACTGTAACCCATGAATCACCATTGTCCTTACTGAGTCCCAGCCTTGTTCTTTGCAACTATTGCTTCTGAGCTATACTGCGGTGTTCTAGACAGCCCCTTCTGATTCCTAGTTGTGGAAGTACCACAGTCATCCACCATCTGACTGTGTACCCTCCTCCCTCCCACCCCATGGTACAGGAGAAGTGTAGACCAAATGACTGTAATCATGCATCCCATTACTCTTGGACCTTGTTATCCCCTTTATTCCCTTCATTGTAAATTTCATGTATGTGTTTCAGAATAAATCAATCCCACTGTCATCAAGAGGCATTTACTTCTCTCAGTAAAGTGAGGGGGAAAAGCGATAACTTTTTCAACTTCACTCTTCAAATGCCCTTTAAAAAAATCTGTCTTTTATTAGTATAATTGCTTGAAACATTTGTTATAAATTTCCTCCACCTTATCCTGATCCATGGCTAATAAAGTATAAAATATTGTGAATTATTTGAAATGAAACACACAAGAAGATACAAAGAATTCTAAGACTTCTTGCCATGTCATAACCAAATGCCCAGATAAAATCAATGTGAAACTTTTTCATATATGCTTTAAAAGTAGTATTATAATGCTGGTTATATTATTTTATTTGTATATGTTGTATACATTTTTTCACTACAAAATAGTTGTCTTGATTTTATTCTTATTTTTTGGTCACCCTTCAAACAAAGTGACATTTTAGTGATTAGTAACAAATATAGTCAACAATGTGAAAATCTGAGCTACCCTCAGTTACTTCAGATACTCAGAAGAGAAAGGATGCTGACCACAGTTTTACTACAAATGCAATGGAGGTTAAGACATAGTTGAGATTAGGGGGTGTTTGGATGAACATGTCATAATCTTGAATTTTGGAAACTTTTTGTAACAATAGGAAGAAAATTAGAGAGACTATTTCTAAATATTTATTCAATCATGAAAACTACTAATTTGGACTCTTTTTATGAACTGATGCCCATTCACAATTAAAACAATTATATTTTGATATAATCTTCACCACCTTCCAATCCCCAATTTAAGAAACAGTTTCACTAGTTCATTACTAAAATTCACAAGGTTAAATTCAATAGGTACTTTTAGATGTCTCCTGACTTGTTGGTAGCATCCAAGGTCGAGGGGATATTTTTTGTCTTAGTTACTATTATGTTTTTATAAAAGAGAAACCATGAACAAGACAAAATACAAAAGAATACATTTAATTGAGTATTTTTTTTACAGGGATCATCTTTAATTCTGTTAGAAACAGTAGAAAATCCAGATGATGTGTCTATAAATAAATAGCAGGCAGGTGATTGCCAGCTGTGCAGACTCATCACACACAGCATCCCTTGCTCACAGTTATCTTCCAGCCCAACTGCTGACTTCACTCCTAAAGCTGCAACATAATTTACACTTTCCATTTTTCTTAGGCTCTCCATTTGTACAAATCAAAAACTTAAAAGATTTTTAAATGGAGCTAAGACATAAAGCTTCCTTGAAACAACTTCCCTAATAATCTCTGGAACATCAGGTAAGATATAAAATGCCAGTGACAGACTTAGGTTTTTTTCACTGTTGGTATTTAATACCACCATCCTGATACAGACAACTGCAGTTGGTTCCCTATTAGTCTCTCTAGGTACATAAAGGTTTTCTTGTTATCTGTAAAGTCAAATACTTTCACACCAATTATTTTGGAATTCATGTTTTCTATATGAAATCTCTCTCCTTTGTGCCCTAACATAAGCCCATTCTTGGAATTTAGATATCATGCCATTACTTAAAGGAATTCTTTTGTCCCTCCAGACTTGACTAAAGGAGGTGTTTATGTGATCTTATTTAAATTTCATTCTGAGTTGTTATGTTTCTAATTACTCTCTGGTAATTATTTTTAAATGATCTTCTTACTGTCTCTATCCACAGATAGTACTCACATCTGAGTAATGTTGTAAGTCTTGTACTTTTGCATGTCTAGGAATAGTGCTCAGTCCAGAGAGGAATACACTAAACATTTGTTCAATAAAGTGCTGAATCTATTGCAAGTCACAACACCGGGGAAATTTTGAATCCCATTGGCACAAAATTACAAAGAAATTCAAAGCTGATAACCAAAGTGTGAGACAGGGTCATTAGGAATTCTCCAAGGAAAGGCTTTCTAAATTCATTAACATCTTTTTCCTCCTTATGAAACACAGGGTTTAACCTAGATCAAGATTGTTTGCAAGTCTAAAATTAAACACAACTTACTGCTGGCTCAGGACAAAGGAGAATCAACAGGCTCTAAGTATTCAAGAAGAGCTTTTGTACAGTTTTGATGAGAAAGCTATAACTAAAAATCAGATCCTGCAATTTTAATTTGTAAGGCACAGTTTTAGTAGGAGAGATGACTTAACATGGAAATGAAGAAAAGAAGGCAGTTAGAAGCAGACACAGAGCATCGGACTTCAGGGTCATACAACTTACTCTCGTTTTCTGTTACATTTTGTTATTTTGGGAGAGGTTTTCATATAGATATACAGACTTTGCCCTTGCTATGTATGAAAAGATGCCCTAAGCTCCTGATTCCTCTGCCTAATCTGCTATGAGCACAGGAGTGCAAGCACAGTCATGCCCAGGGTTCACAGGACATAATTTTAAACACAAAATGAGTTTCAACACAACAGTCACATAATGACTCAGAAATGTATTGGGCACTGTCAAGGATCAAGAATCAAAACATAAACAAGATACAGTTTCTAAATTGATGAATCTCAGGTCAGTGGAGATGCAGTCTACAAAGTAGTAACTTACTCCATCACAGAAGCAATATGGTGAAATTGAGAATACATACTTACTAACAAGCCTGTATTTTATTGGGAAAGGAAATGTCTGTGGGATGAGTATCAGGAAGTGAGCTTCAATGTGCATATCATAAAAATGCAAGACATGGTTTTAGAAATCCTGTTATTAAATTAGCAGGATCGTTTTAGCCCACCAGCTTTACCTCTTCATGTCAGTTCTCAACATCTCATGTGTTTTGTGTGTCAAAGCATAAAACACTAATGTAGGAATTAGAAGCATGAGTGTAACAAATGCTAGAAAGAGATCAACACACCAATGGGAGTTAGGGATAAACATTACAATGCATCAGGGATGGAATCATTGAAAGGGTAAACAGAAGACAAACATGTCTCAATTTTGGAAAAAACATTAAGATTTTAAGTGCAATTAAATAAAGGGACATACTCTTGTATAATTAGACTTGGTGCTCTCATGCTAATGATGAGAAAGTTATGTTAATGTTGATGGAAAAGTATGTTTGCATTTATCTCATGCATTAACACATCTATTTTGAAGTTTCCAGTAAGGATGTTACCATAATTTGCTGAATTTAACTCTGACAATTGAAGAAGCAGTATGTAATCGCTTGCTCAGTCTCCTGCTGTATTAAGATTTAAGTTATGAACATGAATGCTCAATACTCTGCTCCATGAGTTCCAAACAGACTGAATTAAAAATCAATWAGAGTTACAATGCAAGTACAATGACAAAACTATGAATGATTGGCCTTTAATTTCTTTGAAGTGTCTAACATCAATGTTACCAAGAGTCAAGACGCTAAAAACAACCACATAGAGATGATTCTAAGAATACTTTAAACGTTTTGTCAAAGGTACCTTCAGTTTAATGAAACACAAACATAACAATGAAAATAAGTATTTGTAGTAGACATCAGTTTATATTATTTACATAATGATTTCTGATCACTGAAAATGGAAAGAAATTCTCTGCAGAAAAACTGCAAGAGAAATGCAGATGTGTTAAGTTGTTTGATAATGGGAGAGAATCCACTGTGTCTCAGCATATATGTGTGCATATGCATGAAAATATTTTGCATATACTAAAGAGAAAAATAGCAAAAGGGGGGCAGTGATGCTTAACACTTCACAGAAAGATTAAAACAAAAGATTCCTAAGAATATTAAGAACATCTTAATACAACTGTGGGATAAAATAACAAATAAAGCAAGATCAAACCCCAGTGGGAAGTCCTAACACACCCTGCGGAGGGCAGTCACATGAGTGAGTGATTGACAGGAAGACACTTGTTCTTAGAAAAGTGATTTTCAACATCCTTAGTCATCTCATCAGGAAATGCAAATGAAAACAACCCTGAGATTTCACCTCACACCAGTCAGAATGTCTAAGATCAAAAACTCAGGAGACAGCAGGTGCTGGTGAGGATGTAAAGAAAGAGGAACACTCCTCCACTGCTGGTGGGACTGCAAGCTGGCACAACCACTCTGGAAAACAGTTTGGTGGCTCCTCAGAAAACTGGGCCTGATACTATGGGAGAACCCTGTTATACCACTCCCGGACATATACCCAGAGGATTTCCCAGTATGTAATAAGGACACATGCTCCACTATGTTCATAGCAGCCCTATTTATAATAGCCAGAAGGTGGAAAGAACCCAGATGTCCCTTAATGGGGGAATGGATACAGAAAATGTGGTATACTTACACAATGGAATACTACTCAGAAATTAAAAACAATGAATTCATGAAATTCTTAAGCAAATGGTTGGAACTGGAAAATATCATCCTAAGTGAGATAATCCAATCACAAAAAAAAAAAAACCACACACACACACACATACACACACACACACACACACACACATGATATGCACTCACTGATAAGAGGATATTAGCCCAGAAGCTCAGAATACCCAAGACACAATTCACATATCAAATGATGACCAAGAAGAAGGAAGGAGAGGCCCCTTGTTCTGGAAAGGCTAATGCAGCAGTGTAGGGGAATACCAGGACAGGGAAGCAGGAAGGGGTTGATTGGGGAACTGGAGGGGAGAGAGCTCATAGGACTTTAGGGGACAGGGAATCAGGAAAGGGAAAATCATTTGAAATGTAAATAAAGAATACATCTAATAAAAAATATAAAAAAAATAAGAAAAGTGATTTTCAATGCTTTATGTAAAGCCATAGTTTTTGTGTACTGAAGCCAATTACTTCTGGTAATGCACCCCTTATACTCCCAGGACTGTCAACAGACTCCAGAACAAGCTGGATTCTAGATTTTCTTTCTACACCCTTGATGCGGGCCTCATGTTTACAAGTTTCATGTTGTTCTTTTCTACACACAACAGTCATAGCAAACAAGTCTTGTAGTGTTGTTCTGAAGATCAAGGGAATCCAACATGTAAAGCAATTATCACCTTTTAGGTGTTGATGAATGTTAAATATTATGATCATTAGTGGTTATATGTATTTCATGTTAAACTATTATTGGAATACTTATTGTACCATTACAATCAAAATTTCTAATGGCATTCTATGCAGCCTCAAAATGAGTGCAATTATCTTTCTAAAATTATGTTGAGCAAATTTGTCCTCTGATGATTGGAGCTGAGCACCACTCTTCATGGGAGATGCAACATGTGAATGGGCACATATTTAGACATCAGGCAGATCTTGAAAAGATTATTCTATAGATGCTTCTGAACACATGACCCTCTTGACACCCTAAGTAGATGTTTCTGGTTCCTGTGCCCTTGCAGAATATCAGCAAAACTCATAAAAATAAAGTATCTTCTGCTTATGGGAGAGGTAAAGATTTTAAAACATTCCATATTTTTCTTTCAGCAGAATCTGTGGCATACTGCACATAGGGGAGATATTGTGCAGTGAGTGACACTGTGCTGTGACTCTTGGAGTTTCTGTTAGCCATGGAAAAAAGGGAATTTCAACATAAAGATGTTCCTTCCAATGTCAATCTAAATGGGACCTGACCTAAAATTACCCCAATTTTTACCACTASCAAAATTCTGAAAAACAACTTTTGTCAAAGTGTTAGCATAGAGATTAAGTAGAAGATTGCTTGATTTGTAGATGTTGTACGCTTAAATAGATCAATTTAGGTAGATTTTGCTGTCAAGATTTGACAAGATTTAAATAACATAAGCTCTCAAAAGACTGAAGAGTCTATTTAACTGCTTAAAGTTCAATCTATCATTTGCACAGTTACTGAAGTTCACCAAAATAATATACGACACATATGTGTGCTTCTAAATTGTGTCATGCCGTTTACACATATTTTCATGTTTCAACAACTTGCCCTTGTTTTCCACAGTTTAGATAATTGTACTTCATTCTTTATGGCAAATTAAAAGTGACAAACTACATATGTTCAGAGTGCCTATAAAACATATTAAAGATTTAAGAATTCAGAGAAGTAGAAACATTTCCCTAATGAAGAAGAAATAGAGAGGAGAAAGGGCAGGTCTGCTCAGCCACGCGGAGGTGTTTTTCTGCTGCATGAACACAACGATGTTCATTTAGAGAGCAGTGGAGCRGCAAGGAGAAAGTGGATTTTGGTGGACATCTTTAGAGTTARAGAAGTCCAATCTCACAATAATTTGGCACTAAAATCCTCATAGCTGGAATAACTTGGGCAAACAACAGGAAATTGGCTTTCAAGATTGTACAGGAGGCTCTGGGTATGCAAGAAAGTTTGATTAAATCCCTTCTAATAGTTCTTTCTTTGAAAAGAAGCTTGTAAATGTAGAAAGGATGATAACCTTGAAGGCAATCTTGCTGCACTATTTGCTTTTGTTTTGAGGATATCTAACATCTCTGTGTATGTCTCCAATATTATTTGTTTTATCTGAAAGCCGTTGATGATATTCAGGAGACTTTGCAGGGGACTTCTGAACAAGGGCTCACAATACAGTAAAACCAGAGTTATCCTCCATGTGGAAGACAAAGAAAATCCCAGAGATGGAGTCCTTATGAACAAAAATATTCTATTTAATTAATTAATTAAATACATAAAATGAAATAAAATAAAATTAATTAATTTATTTATTTATTGCTCTTTCCTTTGTCTGGTTACATGAATATAAAATGCATTTAATCTTCCATCTGATTTATCTTCTTTACTCTTCATTCTTTACTACAGTGCTATGGAATCACAGGGGGAAAAACAAAATCTCTTGGTAATCAGTTTAAATCCCCAGTTCAATCATCATGCCCTGTGGCTTTTATTCATTTTCCCAGGCATCACATTTGTTATGCATCCATAGACCATTTTGTTGGCTTATGGAACTCAGAAGCAAAAGAATTGATGTGCTTGACTTGACACCCTTTTACAAAGAAGATTATATAAATCTAGATAGAGCCATTTTTTTCATAAGATCCAAGCATTATTATTTTAGCCTTCCAATCATAAAGGTTTTATTTCATTGGATTTTGCCACCTCACTTACAAAGGGAGGCTCAGAAATATAGAAACAACATTGTAACATAAAGAAAAGTGGAATTCAAGGCGCATCCGTCCATCTCATGATAGCTTTTCTTCTCTGTGTGGACACTACATCACCCCTACAAATCGGCAGAACCCTCCAGGTCTCTCCTTATATGTGCGGTGTCACCAAATGATTATAGTGAGAAATGGAACTCTTTTATACTCTAGATGGTCTTTTACTTGGACTCAAGAAAATATTAGGCATTTTATCTAGCTGTATATAAAAGAAACTGCTGCAGCCTCTAAAACACTTTAGTTTTGAAAACTGAGTGCTGGAATATTTTTTAATTTATTTTCTAACAGTCCTGAAATCTCAGGAGAAGGGATTTCACTTAGTGCTTCACTAAATACTTTGAACGAATACTTATGGTTCCCAGCTCTGAGTCATTCTTGTGCTTTATTGTTTGTTATGCACATAATGTTTTATGTGCCTTTGTTAATGTAGTGGACATTTATGGATGTTTGTAGTATGTCTGTCTGACCCAGTACTGAGTTTTCAACATACCCAAGTTCCTAAAATATAAGAGATTCACATGTAGAACAAATGTTGAAGAATTCTTACTTAATAAATATATTTTGTTCATAGAAATGTAAAATTGAATAGGCTAAGAAAAGGTATATGTGGTAGTTGATAACATTCTTATATGTATGGAAGTGAACACCTCTATAAATGCACACACTCACAGACACACGTTCAAAAAAAAACCACAAATACACATTCACAAAGACATACATACACACATAGATACACAAAGAGATTCACATCTACACAGATACACTCATGTACACAAAGACACACAAGCATACTCATATACACAGATACACTTAAACACACACACACACAAGCATAGTCAAACACAACATATTCGTACACACAAAGATAAATATACATACTCATACACTAATACAAATGCAAGTTTTGTTCCAAAGAATGTGCTGCTCTGAGTGTTTGCTTAAGGCAAGGTCGAGTACTATGAGGGATATCTTAGCATCAGTTCATTCTTTAATACATCATGAAGGGCTTATTGTCTTTCTGTAATCCCTACCACTCTGTTACATCTCAATTCCTGCCTATTATCAGATACAAGTAACTCTCCTATATTTCACTTTATATATACGAATAATTCTAGTTAAACTTACATTATTGAGATGCCCATGGGATCAAGTTAACATTGTTCTCTGGGACTTTGCTTGGAATTCATATTTCTTTTGCATTTTTCTTAGTCTATGCTACCAATTCCACTCTTTTTTATTACTAAATACTTTCCAATATATTTGTGGAAAATAGAATATGAAATTTTCTATTCCCCTGTGTTTCTATTCCCCCAAACCCAATCATTAAGTATGGTTAATCACAACATCAAATATCAGAAAAACGTCAAGCACCTCATTACTGTCTTCTAGTCAAAAATCAAAACCCCATGTCTGCTAAGGAAGGGATAGAAAATGGTAGAGATTMGAGCTTAATAAAATGTCTCAATCAAAGGAACTATCATTAAATATTCATAAATGACACARTGGAGTTGTTGCAAACATCAATATAGCACCAATAAAACTATT
>BDUI01021383.1:26223-37652 GCA_002335545.1 Apodemus speciosus
ATATATATATATATAATATTTATAGAATATCTGTGGCAGAATAGAAATATTTCCAAGTTTATCATATTTTTCTGAAATTTATGAGGCAGAATTTTAGAATTTTTGATGATTTAACAGGGAGATGGATCCTATTGTTACTTACTGTTAGGTCAACTGCCTGGTAATAACTAGAGGCTGCCTGTATTTACCCTACTGTAGAAACATGGCATATATTACAGTATTTAGAAACCTGTGTCTATGTCAAAGTTACCAAATGGCTTAATGATCAGAACTATATGCTGACCTCATAATCTAAAGCATCTCAGGTTGTCAATTTATTAAATTTTGAAAGGCCTTTTTCATCATGATCATCTTCAATAATCCTAAATACAGACTTTATTACTGCTATGGTATACAGTAATCAAGAATAATAATATAAAACCCAATTTTATGACATTGCAAAAAAACCTTATRCCAGACCTTAACATTATTTTAATGTGATAGTGTGACACCTTTGGTGTCAACAAATTTAGTTATACAAATGAAGAGGACAACACACTTAAATAATCTTATTCTTAATACAATAATGACAATCAAAAGATTTGTGGTGGGATGATAGAAGGAAAACCTGCAACCCAATCAAAGGAAATTATCTTCCAAAATATATAAAGCAGTAAGAACATAAAATGAGGGCTCTGTAAAGTTGGCATATGATATGATTACAAGCAAACCTGACCTTTCCCTCAAGTACATTCTTTATGTTGCTGTTCAGAATTATAAAAGTATTAAAATAAAGTATGCCAAGAGGAAATTTCCTTTATCCATCTTGGCATTTAAGGTTGAAGTAATAGCTCACAGGGGAATAATCTCAAAATGCCTGATTTTCTACAGATGAAAATTCAGAAAATATGTCGYGTTCCATTCAAAAGTATACTCATTAGCATAATTTTACATAATGAAAATCTTGTATGTTTAAAATTCAGAGGAGGAGTAACATTGGTCCTAGTTGTCTAAATGATATACACTGTAGACAGACAGACTAACTAGAGACTGATAGTTAGAGGGTCCACCTCAAAAGCTTCTCTGAATCTACTGAAATGAAGAGAGATCCTAAAACAAGTGTCAAATATTCCAGAAGCTACTTCTTTAACACTTGGACAAACCACACTCTGGTTTATATATACTTTTACCAAAATACTCTTTGGAAAAGCCAGCATACTTATATTTTCTTTGCAAAATATAAAATCCCATGAATTATTATAATACAGAATTTACCTCTCAACTTGTTTGTATCATTGAGGGTGTTTTTAACTATGTGCAATTTTACATTAGCTAGGAAAGTTTCAACAGTGTGAAACTTACGTCTAAGATGTGAGCAAAGTATGAATGGAGAAGAGAAACACTAAAAGAAACACTGGAAGCAATGCATGAAAATTAATGCATTTTTGTTTCCTGCCAAGAACAATTTTTAAAAAACATAATATAAAATATTTACTCAGTAAGTTATTTAAACTTATTTAAAGATTGAATACGCTAATTATATTAGAAATGGTTAAAGCAAGAAGTAGGGGTAGATGGCATATTTCAGAAGACACATAAATTTTAGATTAGAGAAAATTCTCTAATTAATTAATTAATTAGAGAAAATATTTAAATATTGCAAATAAATACCTAGATATGTTGAAGAAATCCATTAACATGGTGGAACACTTGTGTGGAAATGAAATGTTTCAGTTGAGTTGATATCATAGTAAGGCATGTAGAAAGCACAAATCAAACAAATATAAAAAATTGGTAAAGAGAGAAATGATGAGAATAACACTAAGCTGAGGTGGTCAGTGCAGGTTGTTGGAAAAATTTTAGCTACACCTTAATCTGGTCATGAATGTAGAAAACTCAAGCAGGAGAGAGTTGATATAGGATCAAAGCTCTGCAGTAAGAAGGCATGGGTATCAGTCTGTTTGGAAARTGTGAATGGTGGGTGATGTGAGTACCCTTAACCTTCTGGGGATAAAAAAAGGAATGTGAAATTAGGATTAAACTTTGGATTAAAAGCACAGTAGAACTGTAGAGTGTAAGACTGAGTTAAAAAAATAAAGCAAACAAAAGAATAAAAGCTAGTCTTGATAGCAAGAAAGACAGGCATATTTTAATCATCCAAGAAGAAGGGCAGAAAGATTGTGAGAAAGGACCAGGAAGTCTGTTGAGATTACCACAAATAAGAAGGAAGTTACACCCATGATACCACAACAATGGCAGCTGCCTAAACAAGACTAAACATTGATAAAACTAATAGACATACTAACATGGAAGGGGAAATTTCAAGGGGCCCCACTCATGGGCAATGAGCTTCAGACAAATAAACTAGTGTGAGAGATAATCATAATTTTAAGTGAAAATTTAAAATCATTCATAAAAAAATTCATATTTATTTCTTTAAAGAGTAATAGGCATAAGCTTTCCCCTGTAATTATAATCCTCCAGGGATACAACTAGTCTCATCGCTATTGCCTTTAGAACTTTCTGAAGAACTTTTTCTGCCTTTGTCATGTTGATTAGATATCAAATCATTATTATTAATCTATCTTCAACTTTTCTCATTTGTTTCTCTCTTTTAAAAGTTAAATTTATTTTTAAATGGTGCAAAAAGATATATAAAACATATGAAGTAAACATAATATGATTATTCATATATACACTGTCTAATGTTTAAGCCATGTTAAATATTTATCTTTGAAAGCATTACCCTTTTGACAAAACACTAAAATCATCTCTTCCAGGTTTTTGAAATGCATAGCATCAGATTGTCATTTATATTCCCCTACTGTGTGTTTGAAAATAAAACTTTCCTTTCCTGTCTTCCTATCAATTAGTATTAATTGAAAACCAGAATAATGAACTTGAGCTAACTAGTAGCTTCATCTTAACATACCAACCCTCAGAAAGTTGACAGACTTCTACTATTTATAAGCCACTTTCTAGTATTTCTTTAGCACCCTGAAGTAAGACCACTGTGAAGGAAAAAAAATGATAACATTAACTATGTACTAAATGGCCATGGACAATAACTGTGATAAACAACTTCAATTTGCCATCGTATCCATATTTTTCTTCTCCCAGCATATTAAAAAATAACACATGATAAAAATCAGTACAAACATGACCAGTGACCACCTTTTAAGTCTAGGGGGCAGTGTACAAGTTATGCCCCCACATTGTGACAGATGTCCTTAAGGAAAAAGCATGCCACCCTCTTTTAATCTTATTTCTACTGAAGACTAAAAGGAAATCCTTCATTTCTGTGAGTAGAGTCATTAGTTAAAGACAGGAAACATGGGCTTCTTCTGGGCCCTGAATGTAACTATAAAGAGGAAAAACACCCTCTATGATGAACCTCTTTTCATATTCATGCTTCTATAAATATTCAGACATACRTAGAAGACAGCATGGTAATAGTGGTAATGTTTCTTATCATTTTAACCTAACTTATCTATGTGATGTAGATGATAAGTCAAAGTAATAGGTGTATGAATTGTTACACACACACACACACACACACACACACACACACACACACACACAAATATTACCAAGCAAAAGATGGAACAATTTCTTGGTTTCTATGCAGATGCTAAACACTAATGTTTTTTCTTGTTTTTCAAATGATAAAAAAAAAAACATGGTGTTCACAGAGGTTTGTGGTATTTGTTTTTGTGACGACAGGGATTGAATTCAGTTGTGACAAATAAGCAGGTACCCAACTATCACCACAGCACTGTTGGCATAATGTAATTCAACATTTTAATTAAAATGAAATTTAAGGAATCATCTTTCAAATGTATCATTTTATTCCCTTGATGCCTAGGGAACCTAGACATTKTTCAAAATGGCTAAATGTAAATGAATTGAAGGAGAGGAAAATCTATTGTCCAACTGGACACACGATGATTTCAAATGATTCCTATGTGCTCGCACAGACGTCTCACATGTAGTACTGTGCTCTACCCAGGACTCATACTTGCTAGTGAAAACATAACATAAATGAATAAATGATACAATGTTTATAACAAGGCAAAGGGATGACTACGCCTGGCTTCTCACTACCAGAAGTTCCATCTGAGTCACCTATGAGCCTGACACTTGAGGTATCTGATTTTGGTAAAGAATCCAAGCTCTTTAGATCTGGTATAAATATACTAATGTATCTTTTAAGTTCCTAAATTAAACACCAAAATCGAAACTTTGGGGTTATATGTCTGTAGATGGGCTTCTGAATATTGAGTATTTGAATGGCATAATATCACTTCAATCAGTTTANATTCATATTTATTTCTTTAAAGAGTAATAGGCATAAGCTTTCCCCTGTAATTATAATCCTCCAGGGATACAACTAGTCTCATCGCTATTGCCTTTAGAACTTTCTGAAGAACTTTTTCTGCCTTTGTCATGTTGATTAGATATCAAATCATTATTATTAATCTATCTTCAACTTTTCTCATTTGTTTCTCTCTTTTAAAAGTTAAATTTATTTTTAAATGGTGCAAAAAGATATATAAAACATATGAAGTAAACATAATATGATTATTCATATATACACTGTCTAATGTTTAAGCCATGTTAAATATTTATCTTTGAAAGCATTACCCTTTTGACAAAACACTAAAATCATCTCTTCCAGGTTTTTGAAATGCATAGCATCAGATTGTCATTTATATTCCCCTACTGTGTGTTTGAAAATAAAACTTTCCTTTCCTGTCTTCCTATCAATTAGTATTAATTGAAAACCAGAATAATGAACTTGAGCTAACTAGTAGCTTCATCTTAACATACCAACCCTCAGAAAGTTGACAGACTTCTACTATTTATAAGCCACTTTCTAGTATTTCTTTAGCACCCTGAAGTAAGACCACTGTGAAGGAAAAAAAATGATAACATTAACTATGTACTAAATGGCCATGGACAATAACTGTGATAAACAACTTCAATTTGCCATCGTATCCATATTTTTCTTCTCCCAGCATATTAAAAAATAACACATGATAAAAATCAGTACAAACATGACCAGTGACCACCTTTTAAGTCTAGGGGGCAGTGTACAAGTTATGCCCCCACATTGTGACAGATGTCCTTAAGGAAAAAGCATGCCACCCTCTTTTAATCTTATTTCTACTGAAGACTAAAAGGAAATCCTTCATTTCTGTGAGTAGAGTCATTAGTTAAAGACAGGAAACATGGGCTTCTTCTGGGCCCTGAATGTAACTATAAAGAGGAAAAACACCCTCTATGATGAACCTCTTTTCATATTCATGCTTCTATAAATATTCAGACATACRTAGAAGACAGCATGGTAATAGTGGTAATGTTTCTTATCATTTTAACCTAACTTATCTATGTGATGTAGATGATAAGTCAAAGTAATAGGTGTATGAATTGTTACACACACACACACACACACACACACACACACACACACACACACAAATATTACCAAGCAAAAGATGGAACAATTTCTTGGTTTCTATGCAGATGCTAAACACTAATGTTTTTTCTTGTTTTTCAAATGATAAAAAAAAAAACATGGTGTTCACAGAGGTTTGTGGTATTTGTTTTTGTGACGACAGGGATTGAATTCAGTTGTGACAAATAAGCAGGTACCCAACTATCACCACAGCACTGTTGGCATAATGTAATTCAACATTTTAATTAAAATGAAATTTAAGGAATCATCTTTCAAATGTATCATTTTATTCCCTTGATGCCTAGGGAACCTAGACATTKTTCAAAATGGCTAAATGTAAATGAATTGAAGGAGAGGAAAATCTATTGTCCAACTGGACACACGATGATTTCAAATGATTCCTATGTGCTCGCACAGACGTCTCACATGTAGTACTGTGCTCTACCCAGGACTCATACTTGCTAGTGAAAACATAACATAAATGAATAAATGATACAATGTTTATAACAAGGCAAAGGGATGACTACGCCTGGCTTCTCACTACCAGAAGTTCCATCTGAGTCACCTATGAGCCTGACACTTGAGGTATCTGATTTTGGTAAAGAATCCAAGCTCTTTAGATCTGGTATAAATATACTAATGTATCTTTTAAGTTCCTAAATTAAACACCAAAATCGAAACTTTGGGGTTATATGTCTGTAGATGGGCTTCTGAATATTGAGTATTTGAATGGCATAATATCACTTCAATCAGTTTAATTTTTTTCACTGTGAGTATAAGTATGGGAACTGATTAGTACAAACTGAGTGAAAAAATTCTTTCTATGATGTGCAATTACTTCTATTTAAATATCATTATTATTCTTTAAATTTTTATGTACTTGTTATGTGTGCAGTACTTGTGGATGTTCAAAGATGATCAGAAGAGGTTATTAGATGCCTCCCCAGAATAGCGTTCTTGATGGTTATAAGCCATGTGTTATTGGTGTTAGAACCTAAATTTCCATATTCTGCCAAAACTAAGACCTGAGATACTAAGTSATTCTGGACCCTACTGATCATTTTGTTTATGATCTATATAGTTTTAGCATATTTATCATTTCATAGTTGTAGTTGATCATGAAAGTACATGTATGTTATATATTGTAACTGTTATTCTAATAAAACCTATCTTTTAAACAATAATTTTCTTAGTTTGTATTTTTAGTTACCAAGATTTTGAGAGTAAGCTAAACCATTCCATACCTAGCATCATTTTGTCTTTCTTTCACCATGTAAGTTACCAGAGGTTTATTCATCAAACTGACACAGTCATGCATATTTTCTCTTATTTTTCATCTGGGAAGGCTGGGCTTCCATTCAAGATAGTAGTTATCAGAAGTTTTTTGTTATAACTGACTTCAGAGGAGTATACAACAGAGGTGACAGGAAGTCTAGAGGTATACAACATCACTGTTGCCACATGGTATTAGTCAGACTCAATAAATGGGATGCCCTCTTTAAAATAATGAAGGTAAATAATTTATAAGCAGTTGTGATGTTGTATCAGTCAGGGTTCTCTAGAGTTACAGAACTTATGGAATATCTCCATATATTAAATGAAATTATTGGAATGACTTACAGACTGCAGTCTAACTAACCAAATAATGGGCACCTTTGAATGGAAATCCAAGAATCTAGTAGTTGCTCAGTCCTACAAGGCTAGGTGTTACAGCTGGTCTTCTGTATAAACTGGAATCCTGAAGACGTAGGTTTCAACAGATGTGCTGGCAAATAARYGCAAACAGGTAGAGAAGAAGGAAACCTTCCCTATGCAGGCCTCTWCCAGAGGGTAACRCCCGCATTAAAGGTTTGTGCCACTTTGCCTGAACCTAAGCTATTCTTTAYTTGGAATCTGCTCTGTCTTAGGCTGTCCTTGAACTCAGAGATCTGCTTGCCTCTGTCTCCTGAGATTAAATTGTATATCCACTTTGCCAGGGCCTAAGTTTTTCATAGTTACTGTGTCACAATCCAGATCAAAAGCCTCAAGATCTGGAACACAGGTGTGCCCTACATGTCTGGATTGTAGTTCATTCCAGATGTGGTCTAGTTGACAACCAGCACTAGTAATCATAGATGTATAAGTCAGATTTTTAACTATGGTACACGTAGGAAGAAACTGCATATAATCATAAATCAGATAACAAAGAACAAATGTCTAAGGAACAGTACAAAATGTAATTTACCTATCAAAAATGTCTCTAAAATGTCACCAATGAGAAAGATTATGAGACCAGGAGAAAAAGGAACATCTTTAAATACATCGTCCATCTTCTTCGTTCATTTCAGTATTTCCTCATTTATTCACTCATGACATAAATATGTGGCAATGTCCTCTCATAAGCCTCTAGGCTTTCATTAAACAAAGTAACTGTAATCACGAAGAGGCAAATATTTCATTCTTTGCTTTATGATGTTTACAATTTAATAGCACAAATTATGCTCTTTAAAAAATATTTGACTAGAGTCCTGTTAATAAAGACACCAACAATGTTTGCATAAATTTGTAAGTAAAAAAAAATATATGCAACAAAGATTATTTAAAATAATTAAATAACGTGCATAGATGCATTCAGTTATTTAATCAAATAAGCTTAATTTAGGGCTTTGTTGTATCCCTAGGTTCATTCTAAATCATTAGGCCAATGCATAAACCATGTTCTAACAAAAACAGATGCTTCCCAGCACACAGGGCCCTCCATCTGCTCCGTAGTTCCACATGGGAATGGCTTCCTTTTGCTTACCAGCCCATCCCTGGTTCCAAGAAAACATGAGCCTCTTAAAACAAAGTCRAAAAGCTAGTGGCTTGCAAGTCAGCTGGCAGTGTTTCTGCATTTTTAAGCAAACTTGGATATCGGGAGGAGCTTAGTGTTCACTCTGAAACTGACCCTTCTGTGCCAAGTTCAGAGTTGTGCGAGTTATCAAACCTGACAGGCTTTTGGCAAGTCGTTGAAGACTCTCAGGCCAGGCTCCTTTCCAAGCTCAGCTGGGAACAATTAGGATAAATAATAGTCCTTGAAATGGCTAGTTCTTACTATGCCTTTTAAATGTATTTAGTGTGCAATAATGGAATTTATGGCTTATCTATAGCACACTATCTATTCAAAAGAAAATAGGATCTAATTGAAAGGTGAGACAGCCTTGAGAATTGCAAACCAATASTTGGGATAAAAATAACAAAGAGGTATTTTTAAAATCCTTGCACTTAAGATTTTATAAGGCATAATTAAAGAATATACAAAATATACATCTCYCCTAAACTTGTACTCCAACAGCAAAAGCAATATTTGGGAAACCTTGTTCAAACATACCACRTAGACAAAGCACATACATACAATTGAGGGATTGTGACTACTGCCAACAATCAAAGCTTTTGTTAGTATGCAAAACTGACTTCTAATGCTAGGAAAATATTGAGCATACACACATGATACACACATGATACAACAAATTCAAGACACAGAATGGATACAGACAAGAGAGCAGCAGAAGATGCAAAACTTCTATATCAAGAACAACTCATTTGGTGTTGCTAATCTCCTGACTTCCTGCAGACTTTCGTTTGCTTTTATTGGTTGTTTTTCTTTATTTGTCCTAAGGGYAGAGAAATGCAACTATCTCATGGTTGACATTCCAAACTTGGTGTATTAAAAAATAATGCTTTGACCAGATTAGTTGCAAGTAGAATMATTAAACTATTATAACACCTCTTCAGTGATTTTGCTAGATTGATGTTCTGATACTTTTAACAAGAAAGATTACTGTTAATAATTATACCTGAATTTTCAAGTTGGGTTAAAATCTTATTTATTTAAAGTTATGTGTATAACTATCTTTTCTACATATTAATAGTTAGTTTGTATGTGTTTTTTTGTCAGCGACATTTTATTCATCATATATCTTTATTGGTATAAAATGATAGTAAGAAATGTTTGAAGAATATAGTGAAGTGCTTTGCATTTCAAACATTCGAAGAGCTTCTTGATGACATGTGAGTGATCTGGTTGAGCTATCATTCACCTTATTGATKGTCACAGTTAAGTGTTGATATGTTTAGATAAGTGGTAGACCTTTCTCTTATTGCTCCATACCTACCCTCTCAATGAACAAGCTTTGTTGAAGAATATCTTCTAATCTGAGAGAAGAGGACAGTTGGATTCTTTAGAGTGAGAGTAGCTTAAAATAAATTCAATGTACAAAGTGATTCAGCATGTATAGAGTACATTTCATTATTTTTCAATACAAAGAATCTAAATATGGTAACTATTTAGTACATAAATCTTTRAAGAAAAACATCACACTAAATGCTTTAGTTACTTTGCRGATCAATTTTACCTACTGATTTATAAGCAAAATAAGGCTAAATAAACAGATAACATCAGTGTTTTATTTTTAATATTCAAAGACCTAAAATATATTGACACTGTTTGAAATATAGAAAATACTAAAGCAACAGAGCTAGGGTTGTCATATGAAGTTAAAAAACTTAATGAGGAGGTGTCAATGGGAAAACAATAAGCATCCATACAAAATAGCTAATTTACAAAATGAGTAGCCTTAACCAACAGTTGTCAGAGCATGAAGAAGGGAGGGTTGATCTTGGGCTATGTTTATAACATTTTTTTCTTTTATATTTCTAATCTGGAAGCAAACCAAATATCTGTAAACAGYTGCTTAGAGAAACAAAACATGCTATTCTCATAAAATGAAATATTATTCAACTGGTAACAACTGATTACATATACAACTATTATGGTTAAATTATAAAACACTATGACAAATAAAACATAAAATAGACAAATTGAATTACTATTTATGTATAAAGTACTACAGAAGAAAAGTGAATCTTTAGAAAATTAAATCCTATCAAAGCCATATGAAAATAAGAACAATATTTATTTTGTTTTCAATTGTCAAGACAATCAAGCTTTCCTTCAGTCAGTGAATGACCATATGGCTGTATGATTGAATAGTATTCAATACTAAAAGTAAATGAAGTATATATCCTAAAAATACAGGAAATATAAATACAGAYGACTAATCAAAAGAGACCTTATTCTACACTATTTCATCTGTGCAGCATTCAGAAATAGGAGAAGTGTAAATACAGTAAAATATCATTAGTTGGTTCCAGAGAGGAAAGCAGAAGAATAATTACATTGGAAACAGAAGATTTGTACAACAAAACTAGTGTATTYATTGTAAAAGTGTTCAGACTCACATGTATGTCCAAATATGTAATATACAATATCARAAGTAAGCCCTGTTGTAGACTACTGTCTAGGTCATAACGATGTGTCAACGTGGTTCATTCAACATAACCAATGGAGTATAATACTCGGGAATGCTAAGAGTGAGAGGAAATCTTCAGATGTGGAGGCAATACCTATAAGTACATATATTTCCTTTTGGTTTTGCTGTGAACTTAATATCACCTTAAGACATAGACTACTTGACCAAATGTGTCACATCAACTTTGCTTGATCCAAAACATTGTTCACTTTTGCAAAGCATTATGAATTTGGAATTATGGAAATATTTTATAAACTGACCAGGAAAGCCCTTGATGGTGGCTAGCTTCCATGGTGCCTAAGGCGCTATTCATGATGCTAAGGAAGAGACATCAATAATCTTCCACAACACTGAACCATGCAGGTTAAACTRTAATCTGTGAAGTAAAAGTGTTGTCATGGCACAATTAGCTTCACTTTGATGTGTCTTGATAAACACATAGAAATTTTAGTAGCTGAATCCTTAAAATTTAAAACTTGTCCATTTTAATATCAGGCCTAGAATATGAATTACAGTATTAAAGTATATACTCAACCTCTTTGTTACTGCTTTTTCCTATTTCCACTGGGTTCCTTTTCTTTTTTTCCAATTCGTTTTTATTAGATATTTTCTTTATTTACATATCAAATGTTATCCCCTTTCCTCATTTCCCTTCTGAAAAC
>BDUI01021385.1:0-10655 GCA_002335545.1 Apodemus speciosus
GTTCTACAATTTTAGCCTCTGACACTTTCCCTGGATATTTCTCACATTTTTAGTAGATGTGAATTGAGATTATTATAGTGTCTCCAGAGTATGTTTGCTGACTTTTTCTTTTTCTGCTTTGTCTTTTTTTGTGTGTACCAATTTTGAATTATGAAAGGATAAGCTTTATAGCCACTGATAAAGGACTCTTTCCTGGCTAGTCACCATCACATTTCTAAAGAAAATAAAAGTCAAAGAAAGGATTAAACAACAAAAATAAAAGTCCTCTGGAGAGCTTGTTCAAGGTACCCCATCTGCTGAATTTGTATTGTGTGTGTGTGTGTGTGTGTGTGTGTGTGTGTGTGTTGGATGTATGTGGGTGTTGGGGATGTCAGCTGCTGTTGTTCTCTTCCATAATTTTTGAGAAAGGGTCTTTCTCTCACTGGACAGGAGACCTTCCACTGGCCCAAGAGCTCCCAGGTTCTGCCAGTCTTCGTCTTTCAATGCCAGATTTATAGGAATACACAGCCATGGCCTGTGTTTTCAAATTTGGGTCCTCATGCTTTCAGAGTCATTTGATATTGTGGGAAAAAAGCCCTTGATCCTTGAGTTAAATTGATTCCATTCTGACTGTTGTGATTTTCCTCTAATTGAGTCTCTTGCAGARGGGTCCAAAACCTATCTCCTGACAGATGTTGGAGGATTTCTTCAAGCATGCCTGTGGTATGTCATTCATGATGTGCTTTCTCATTCATGTAAACAGGTTGTGCCAAGTCTATGAAAGGAAAGTTGTTCACATTGCCACATGCCCTTACTGCTCTTGAGAAGTGAGGGTATGAGCCAAGTCTCCTTGTGGGAATGAAGAGATTTAATTTCCATTGACTCTACCACACTACAGCAAGCAGCAAGAGATGAATATGACAAAGGCTGCTGTAGGATGGAGGCTTTGAGTTTGGGTAATAGTCAAGTGGGTAAAATCCCCAGCCCAGCTCCTTCTCTCCTTCTAGCTGCAACAGAGTGAACCCATTTGGAAGACATTCTTGCCATCTTGTCAGTCTTCTCAAAGTGAAATGTGGTAGAGGGTCTGTCTGCTTACTTTTAGGAATTCCAATAAGCTCTCTGCAATACCCAAAGAAGCTTTCCTGAATAGGAAAAGCAAGTTAACAGGAAGGCCAGTAGTGACTTTAGTGCATAGACAGTGTTTGATTGATGCCCTCCTTAGCTCCCTATTTCTCTTCCATTTGTTGGCTCAAAAATGCCTGCCTTTCACAGTCATACTTGCTTGCCTCTGATCTAGGTAAGCTCAGGGGATTGGATGATTGCATATCATGCAAACATCCTACATCAGTTTAGTTTTGAACATATTCACCCAAGTCTTGAGTGTATCTTGTTCCATCAAGCACTTGAATCTGTTCTCATTCCTGTTTGCATTTAAATGGAGTCTGGAGTGGGGATTGTCTTATCTTCTCAGAAGAACATTGCTTTTGATAAGGCTTGCCCTGTAGGGTGTTTGCAAAGACATTGCCACCAAAAGGTTGGGTGCTGGATGAAAGCTGGTTGTCTGTTTATGCGGAGGATCCCTAGTCTCCACTGTTCTGCTGTCATTGGCACATCAGGAATTCTTTAGCAGAACAGGAATGTCTTGTAGGCTTGCCCCTACTGTCACAGTGGAGGAAGTTAAGACAAAAATGCTTCCTGGCCATCTTTCAGAGAGTTCCCATGGCCATGCTGGTGAGTCTTATGTTACTGGGTCAGTAAAACTCTGGACATGGGAACCAAGTGGATACTGAGCTACTTGCCACTTCTTGACTCCGGAAAGTCTATAGGCTTCACAAAGATCTGTAATGTTACTGCAGTAGTACTCAGAGCTAAGTGTTAGTCTTTTATTTTGTTTACTACTGATGTCTAATTGAAATAAAATTGCAACATTTCTTTTATTTAAGAATGATTTTGCCAAAAAAGTTAAAAAAAAATAACAAGTGCTGTTATGAAAGTTGGAATTCTTACACATTGATAGCGGGGTTGTAATTATTACAACCACTATAGAGAACAGGTGGTATTTTTTTCCCTTCAAGCCAAAAGTAGATCTGTCATATGAGCTGGCTATTCTATTCCTTCATATACAGCCAGGGGAAATGATAAAATCATGCCAAAGAGACACCATCATATCTATGTCATAATCATTAAGATGTAGTCTTTTTTTTTTTCCCCCGAGACGGGGTTTCTCTGTGTAGCCCTGGCTGTCCTGGAGCTCACTCTGTAGACCAGGCTGGCTTTGAACTCAGAAATCCACCTGCCTCTGCCTCCCAAGTGCTGGGATTACAGGCGTGCGCCACCAAGCCTGGCTATTAAGATGTAGTCTTATCCTAGGTGTCTAGCAATGGGTGAATGGGTAAACAATGTGGTATCAATACATAGTGAAATATTACTCAACTGTAAAAAAATATCCTGCTATTTGCAACAAAATAGTCAAACCTGGAGGACCTTCTGTTTAGTGAAATAATTCACTTGCAGAAACATAAATAGTACATGTTTTCTGTCATTATGTATGCTGAAAACAAAATTAACATTAAATAGCAATTGCTGGAAGTTGGAAAAGTAGTATGGTAGTGAAAGGCAGTAGAAAGTAGTAAAGGAAAGTTGGATAATGCCTGCCCAATCAATTAGATGGATCTAATCAGCTCTCACATTCTATAACACTAGGAAGACTATAGCTGACAAGAATGCACTATATATTTTATAAGTAGAAGAGAGATGCTGAAGGTCTCAAAACACATACTGTTAAAAGATGGATATATTGCTTGATCAGAATGTATTATACACTTGTATTAAAATACTAAACTGAAGCTGGGCATGGTGATACATGTCTTTATTCCCAGTACTTAGGAGGCTTGGGCAGGCAAATCTCTGAGTTTGAGGCCAGCTTGGTTGATGAAGTGAGTTCCAAGACAGTCAGGGCTACACAGAGAAACTCTGTCTCAAAAAAGAACAAAAAGCCAAACATTAAGTGAGAAATTCTAAGGAAGAGGAGGAAGAAGGATTGAAGGAATCAGAGCGTTCAAGGATACCACAAAAAAAAAAAAAAAAACCAGAATCAATTAACCCAAGCCCATAGGGGCAACACAAAGAGTGAAATGCCAAAGAAAGAACATATGTGAAATGGACCTAGGACCGCTGCACATATATGACAGTTGTACAGCTTGAGCTTCATGTAGAACTTTTAACAGCAAGAGCTGGGCCTGTATCTGATTTTGTTGCCTGCCTTTGGATTCCTTTCCCATAAGTGGGTAAGCCACTTGTCTAGCCACTAAGGGAGAAGATGCTCCTAGCCCTACTGYAACTTGATTGCCAATGCAGGTTGATATGCATGGGATCCCCCTCTCTCTGTTCTGAGGAAAAATGWAGGGTTGCAGGATGGGGGAGGGAGGTGAGGTCAGAGGGAACTAAAGAGAGGAGAGGAAGTAGGGGAAACTGCAATCAGGATGTAAATAATTAATTAGTTAAAAATACACTACCTCTCATACTATGTACAATTATTGTATATTAGCAAAATTTGAAATGTTTAATGAGAAAAATAATGAGTTAATTCTAGATATTTATGTAATACAAAATTAAGTGCTACTTTAATTTGTGTGCACATTTTGTAATTATCAAATTATTGCATCTAGCATATCTGTTACCACAAATAGTTCTAGTTATCACTTCTTTGATTTGAGAGCATTCTGAATCATCTTTTCTGGTTATTTTTGAAATAAACCATTTCATTGTCTTTGCTAGGGATAGTCATTCTACTTTTCACTGTGTTCGGAACACTGAAACTTAGTCTTCCTGCCTGATTTTGTTCGTGTTGTCTGATGTCTCCCTGTTTCCTTATCCCCTCCTCTCCCCAGCTCCTGCTAACCACTATTCTAATCTATACACCCATGAGATCAGCATTTTCAGATTCTGCAAATGAATGAGATCATATGCTATTTGTATCTCTGTGCCTGGCTTATTTCCTTAATATAATGTTCTCCAGTTTCATCGACGTAACTAAAAAGGTCAGGATTTGTTCTTCCTTGTGGCTTGAGCAGTATTCTGTTGTGATATTATACCATACCTTCATGCATCCATTAATATGCACTCTGGTTGATTCTGGGTTTGAACTATTGTAAAGGATAACATGGTGAACAYGGGAGTGTGGGTATCTCCTTGACATACTGGTTTCACTTCCTTTGGATAAACATCCAGTAGCAGAATTCTTTCCATCTATGGTTTATAGGCTCACTTGAACCATGTCATTAACAAGCTTTACCATCTCCCAGCATTGGAATCTGGCTGGCTGAACCTCTATTGACAGTGTTGTTAGAGCSACATGGGGTCCTGATTTACATGTGTTACTTTTCCTTGCTAACACTTATTCAGTGAATACCAGTGGCCAGTGAATTCAAGACCTGGCTCTGTTGAGTTCCTGTCATTGCAGGGCAGTCTATCACATTCTCTGAGTGACATTTCTCATTTTAGCTCAAGGGTCTATGCCCTTACCGTCCAAGCTCACTTACATCAAGACGAGAACTTTTCCTCAGCTCAGTATATTAGCAGGGAACCTGAAGCAAGTGTGCATTCTGTCCACACCAACCTTCAAGCAGACTTAAGTAACATGATCTTCCTTTGCYTTTTCTGTGAAGTGCTTGCTTGGTTTATTTGTGTACTATGTGGCTTCTAAGTCAAGCTCAGGTACCTCCACTGGATTGTGGACTCTGTGAGAGCTGGTGGTTGTCCTTACACTTCTACTATAGTGYATAGTTGAGTTATGGTCCATGTAAGAGTTTAATAATAATCTAAGTGTATAATAATAGTAATAATAATRATRATGATGATGATGATGATGATAATGATAATAATAAATGCATCTGCATTATTCTAAGGATGAAATATAAGATGGTGGTATGACCACCCTTCATTTCTTTCAGAACAGAGCTGTGCTATTCTGAGCCATTTTTTGTGGAGCTCACAAGCACAAATATAATCTAGGTCTTGTGCCTAGATGGCAGCTTTAGATTCTCACAGTGGGACTCAGGATAAAGATTCAGGACATTGGGCTGCAGCTCCCCTGTGTAGGGGCCTCTGTTATGTTGTCATTTCATTCTCATGGTATGCCAGCTTCATCCAGCCACAGTGATCCCTTCAATAGTATCTGAGGACAATTCTGAAGAGTGAAGACAAGAAGACTGAAGGCAAAGCTGGAAGATTAYGCAGGAATCTGGGAGAAAGAGACATTTATCATTTGAATCCTGAAATGGGCACTCACTTAGCAGACCATAGAAAGCCTATTGGGACTGTGTCAAGAGTTACTCACATTGCAAGCTCGGAATATCAACTTCCTGAAATGTTTTTTTCCCCAAGCCTAATATGAAGAGCTACAGAACTTGAAAACCAAATGTTTTATTTGATTTGAAACTTCCCTAGCTGGGCAGTGTGGTTAGTAGCCAAAGAAGCTAAGAAATCTAGAAAYGTTCCTAAAATAACATGAGGAAGGAGTTAGTGTGAGCCCAAGTCATGCCTTTTGCACATTTTTCATTGTCTATTGATTGACTTTCAGCCCATAGCCTATACAGCATCCTGGAGGAGAGACAGTRCATCTGTTAAGTCTAAATCTCATGATTCCTATCTTTGTGACAGGCATCTTTCCAGTCCTATTTTAAACACTGGTAAACTCCCTSCATATATAAAAAGAATGCTTCTATTCAGGATGGACAAGTAGTAMGAGGARAGATACACAGCAAKGCAGCTTGATAGCCTCTGTTCCCTRCCCACTCAGGACACTGACCACAAGAGAACCACAAGYAGGCAGGGCATTCATAAGAAATGAATGTTCCTACTYGAAACTGCAGGAATGTTGCTTTATTGTCATYTCTTTGCTCATAAATCAGCAGAGAAACACCCACAGCAACTGTTCCTGGCTCTGAAGATAAACATGTTTAGAGCTTCAGTGTCTGGAACAAAAMAATAACAAGGCTGAAGTTCTCAAAACCCTTGTTTCTTATTGTGCTGAGAACACTTCGGACATTAGCATTTTGTTATATGTGGACAGTCTGTGCATAGGTCTTCAAAGCTCACACAAACAATCTTTTTTTTTTTTTCTGGTGATGACCTCTGTCTAAATGACCTCCATGGATGGGGTAGCTGTATTAGCTTCCTTCTGAATCATGGTACATAGGATCATTTTTTTGAGGGCTTGATTACTCTGATAATTTATATAAGAGGAACAGAAAGAC
Source organism: Apodemus speciosus (assembly GCA_002335545.1). Classification (NCBI taxonomy): domain Eukaryota; kingdom Metazoa; phylum Chordata; class Mammalia; order Rodentia; family Muridae; genus Apodemus; species Apodemus speciosus. The sequence goes on from BDUI01021385.1 coordinate 6,237, forward strand.
CCCACTGCTAGAGTGGTGGCYGCTTCCCCATGGAGGTCAGACTGAAGCCTGCCTGAGAGCCTAGAGATTGGTGACACAGACAATGGTAGCCACTCAGGACCTGCCACTTGGAAGATGCTCTTGCTTGGGACCAATGGGGTGGAGTGTATAAAGGGCGCTCCCTGTGAATTTACAGATGAGCTTGCTGTGGCATTCTCACCTGCTTCTGAAATCTGAGCCATTGATTCTGTGCCTTCTCACTCACTGCTGCCAAGGGGGATACAAGGCAGGACCGAAGACTCAGGCAACAAGTTTATATACAACATAGGGTTTTTATATTGCTGKYAATATGAAAAGGAATTAAGAAAGATGGATAGTATGATACACCATAGTCTATTCTGCCCAATTTTGATGTGTAGATGACTTCCTCCTGGAGACATCATAGTGCTTAAAACTTGGAGACAAAGATCTCTGAGGTAGATTATCAGGAAAAGGCACTTGCTACTAAGCNAAAATAAGTTCTGTACAGCTACATATGAAAGCATCATATTACAATCGTTTTTAATTTTATTTTGTAACTCACTCTTGTGTGAACTAACTCACTTCAGAACAACAGTAARAAATATGACAGAGGCAGTGGCTATGGAGACCTAAGTACCTTCTACTAGGACCCAYCTCTAAGAAGTACCACATCTCCCTTCACTACAATGAATCTTAAGCTCCCAATGCTTGAATATTTGAAGGATGTAACCAAACCTTAATCAAACCACAGTAGCAGACCCTTAGAGTACTTTGGACTCTGTGTTGCATAAAATAAGTAATTGGTTACAGGTCATTCTGGGAAGGATTACTTTCTAGCATCTCTAGGCAAATGAGTCCTCATTATGAAAGGCAACCTTCCAGTGAAGGTTCCTTGTCAACTGGAGGATAGGTGCTGATACCTGAAGAGCCTCTGACAGTGTTTGCTAGCTTAAGAATKAGCAACATCAACAAATGAATTATTTGCCCTTGGATGCTGAGATAATCACAGGCCCTAAGTTAAACAGATGTATTATCAGGAAATATATTAGCAATATTTTCCAAATGTACTTCCATTTAGGTTAACAGCTGATGAATACAAATTGCCAGAGTTACCTAGAGGTAAATAAAAATGCTTTGCTATGCATCTGGATCATGCTTTAGAATTTATTTAGTACTTTCATACCTCATTTATTGTGAAAGCAAAACATATCATCATATATTTTTATTCTGAGAAACAGGAAGCATAGAAGACTTGAGGGGGATGGCTGAAAATTTAAAAACAAAGAGGTTGTACTACTTGACTCTCCCTTTCTGGCTTTTTTGCCCTGATATACCCCTCCCTAATTTTTTAAATTTGATGTTTTTCAATTCATTTATATGAAGTCCTCCCAAGCTGCCTTTCTAGGTTTAGCTCATTGCTTTGACTACTCACACTTTTTATTTTATTTTTACTTACTCACTTTTCATCCCTCTCACTGCTCCCCTCCCCCTGCCTTCAAATCCTCCCACAATCCTTCCCCCATCCCCCTCATCTCTTCTTCTCTGAGCAGGTGGGGGCCTCCTGGGGATCTTACACCTTATTTCAAGTATCTGCAAAAGGCTAAGCACTTCCTTTTCCACTGAGGCCAGACAAGGAAGCCCAGCTAGAAGAACATATCCCACATACAACAACACCTTTTGGGAATGTCCCCTCTCCAGTGGTTTGGGACCCATATGGACAACAAGCTGCATATCCACTACATATGTGCAAGGAGGCCTAGGTCCAGCCCATGTATGTTTTTTGGTTGGTGGTGCAGACTCTGACGGTTCCAAGGGTTCAGGTTAGTGGACTCTCTTGGTCTTTCTTTGGAGTTCCTATTCCCTTAGGAGTCCAAAATCCTTTTCCTTATTCTTCCCTAAGAGTCTCCAAGCTCCAAACACTGTTTGGCTGTGTATGTCTGCATCTGTTTGAGTCAACTGTTGAGTGGTGCATCTCAGAGGACAGCCATGTTAGACTCTTGTATGTAARTACAATAGAGTATCATTAATAGTGCCAGGGATTGGTGATTGCCCATGAGTTGGATTTCAAGTTGGGCCAGTTACTGTTTGACCATTCCCTCAGTCTCTGCTCCATCCCCCATGCCGGTGTTTCATACAGACAGGATAAATTTTGGGTCAAAAGTTTTGTGGGTGAGTTGCTATCCCTATCTCTCTACTGGGGTTCCTGCCTGGCTAGAGGAAGTATCCTCTTTAGGTTCCATATCCCCAATAGTGTGAATCATAGCTAAGGTTATCCCAGTTGATTCTTGGGCACCTCCCTTATCCCAGGACTCTGTTTTGTCCTAGAGATGCTCACTACATCTCCACTGCAGTCAGTTGTAGATTTCCTTTCATTCTCATGGCCATCTGGCCATCTCTCCTATCCCCTTCCCACACGCACTTGATCCTGAATCCCCCCTAATGCCCTCCCAAATCCCCTATCCCACACAATTCCCTCCCACCATCTGCCTCTTATTACTATTTTATTGCCCCTTTTATGTGAAATTCAAGCATCCTCGCTTGTGCCTTCCTTMTTGTTTAGCTTATTTGGGTCTCTGAAGTGTAGCATGGGTATCCTATATTTTATGGCTAATATCCATTTATAATTATCCATAATACTCATTTATAAGTGAGTAGATACCATGCATGTCTTTTGGGTCTGGGTTACTTCACTCAGAATGATATTCTCAAGTTCCATCTACTTGCCTGCAAAATTAGTAATGCCTTTGTTTTTAATAGTTGAATAGTATTCCATTGTATGGATGTACCACATTTTCTTTATCCATTTTTCAGTTGAGGGACATCTACATTGCTTCCATCTTCTGAATATTATAAATAAAGCTGCTATGAATATATTGAGCAAGTATCTTTGTAGAATGGTGGAGCATTTTTGGATGTATGTCCAAGAGTGGTATAGCTGGGTCTTGGACTACTCACATTATTACTGAATAAGTGGCTAATGAATTTTCCAAGGCAAGAAATTTTAATTTTGCAATTGAGCAGACAAACAKTATTCAGTGAGACTCAGAACATCTCTCCAGCTGGAAACTCCTCTCCAAGGCCTGGGTCAAAAAGAGTCCTCAGAGACAAAAACCCTGAGTGATATGAGTGAGTGTYGGTAGACGCCTACAGCATACCCTGGGAACCCACATCACTCCAGAGTCRAATGCAGCTCCTGTTTGTTCTGTCTGGTCAATGTTTACATTCTATTCTCTTAAGTTTTCCAAACTCTCCAATTGCTTTTTACAAGTTTACTATCACTCTAAGACTTCTTCCAGAGAGTTCCCAAATGTGTCCTCACCCACAGAGGAACGTCACCAATTATGTCAATTTCTTTTTTCATTTCTGTGACAGAAAATCTAACACACACACACACACACACACACACACACACACAAAAAAAAAAACAGAGAGAAAAGGGGTTTTTTTGGCTTATAGTTTCATAGGGCTCAACCCATTCTTTCTTGGTTGCATGTACTTGGTCAAAATATCATGACAGTGGGAATACATGGTATAGGAAGTCCTCATTTCAGCCAGATGAAAAGCAGAGAAATAAGGGGAGGGACTGAGAACTCCGTGTCTTTCAAAGGCCCACTCTCAGTGTCCTACTTTCTGTAGCTAGGTCCTACCAGGCAAAGTTTTCAGAATGTCCCAGAAGACCACCTACAGTGGGGGGAGGGGGGTGCATGAATCCAAAAGACAAAGCAGTAGTGTCATGTCATGTTCAATTAATAACACCAATGYTTGATTCTAGKGCATCTGAGCTTCACAGTCACAGTGTGGTTTTCAGACCGGTGGCATTGGCAACACTAAGGATATGTAGAAAATGAGCTACACATTGGACTGTCATCTACATCTGTATTTGAACCAGAATCATCATTGGGTCATGTGTACCTCAAATTCTACAAGCGTAGCTGTGGTAGTTCTAATTAGAGCTGTCTCTAGTGGGCTCATGTATTTAAACACATGGTACCATATTGGTGGTGATGTTTGGGGAAGTAATGGAAGTTTTAGGTGTTATGCCCTTGCTGAGCAAAGTAGGTCACTGCAGACAGGTTTTCAATTTTCCTAGTCTTACCCTACTACCACTTCACTCTCTTTGCTTCTTATGTGAGGGTGAGATGCGATCTCTCAATTTTCTGCTCTAACCCCCTCTGCTATGATTCATCTCTCATTATGAACACTCTGTCTTTGGAACCATAAAGTAAATTAACCCCATTCCACCCCACCCCCATAAAACTCTTTTGGCCATGGTGTTTCATCACCTCAACAAAAAGTAGCTAATATAGTTACCCAATGTCAAAGATTTTCTTTTATTTGTTAATTAACACATCTGGCTATGTGGTTCTTTCTTCAAATGGATTCTAAAGATAGAAGGTACATTTGTAATATGCATAAACA
>BDUI01021385.1:13165-23834 GCA_002335545.1 Apodemus speciosus
CTTGGGGTTCATCCCTTTGCCAGTGGATATAGTCAACACTGCCCATCACATCTGCTTCTGCTCAGTCATGCCCAAAAAGTTATATTTTAATAGAAGCAGTTTCATTTTCTTAGGTATGAGTTTATTCTCCAAAACAGTTAACATTTCAATTTCAAAGAATTAATAACAGCCAAGCAGAGTTGCCAAAACCTATGAATATTCTCATTTTAAAATCAAGATGAAAATCCCCTATGATGAGCATTGAAAAGAGTTCCAATTAATTTTTGGCATTAAAAAAAATATTTTCAGCCCCAGTGAGTGCAGCTTAGGGCAGAATTCCATTTTGTTGCCTGTGAAACTGAGGAGTGAGGGTGGCTGCTGCTTTCTGGCACTGTTATAGCAAGCTCCGGGTATGGTGTGAATGTTGCTAACTAGGATGAGAAATAGGTGTGGGTGCTGTCTGGGGTGCAGATGCTTTCTGAGCAAATATATATATATGACAAGTAAAGGCTTGGGAGACAGTATGCCAGCTTTCTTTATTTGTTCTGGAGTAATTTGGTTCATTCAGTGGGATGTGTGAGTATGAGGCATTTTCTTCCCCAGATGGCTCCAGTAGCTTCAATGGGTGTTTTCTACTCCAAGCTGTGCACAGTTGGATGTGGCTGGATGTGGATGTTATCACTGTTTATGTTCTTATGGGACTTCTCTACCGCCACCAATAGCCAATGCTCTGATTTGTGTTTAAGCTCATCTGTAACAGCAGAACTTCACTCAAGTGAAAAAGAGAAGCAACTTTCTCATACCTGCACAGTGTCAGGATGCTCGCCTCCCTCCAGGGCATTCTAGGAAAGCCAATGGTTTAATATAACCTCAAGCAGCAGAAGATGAGTAAATATCCCAGACTTTCTGTCCTTCAGAAAGAACATTCAGAGGACATCACAGAAGGTTCCCAGTGGGTTGGACCTCAGTTGTCTTCATCGTGACTCATATCATCTTGTCTCTTGGCTTTAAAGTCTCCCTTTCTCTTTACTTTTCTCCCTTGTCTGCCTTTCTAGGATATCTCCAAATAAACTATCCACTCTAGATCCTTCTTCTCATATGTTTTGGAAGAAATTTTAGAGCAAGATAAAACTGGATTGAAGCTGAGACAAAAAGGTTGTTCAATCATGTTTAAGGGCCACTTTGAAAGCAATGTGTGTCACAGTACCACTCTATGGCAGGTTCTGTAATGTCATTGTTCATGGTTGAAAAGAGGGGAAACTGGTTAAAGAACATTACTGTCATAGACCACAAAGGAAGAAAGAAAGGAAAGAAGGAAAGAAGAAAGGACTGATTGTAGAACCCTTGAAGTTAAAGCAAAATGAGGATAATTTTCATGAAGGATTCAAACATTGGAAAAGGACAGCCATTACATGGGTATTTGTAGAAGAGCTACATTACATATTTATAACAGTGCTAGAACCCACCTGCTCTTAAAAAGTATTCAAAGGTATAATATGTTCATTCTTTTCTTTTGACTTATAGAGCAATTTTTTAAAAATATTTATTKATTGATTGATTTTTTAGATACTTTGCATTTAAATGTTATCCTCTTTCCTCATTTCCCCTCCAAAAACCCCCTATCCCTTCCCCCTACCCCTGCTTCTATGAGGGTGTTCCCCCATCCATCCACCCACTCCCACTTCCTCATCCTGGCATTTCTCTACACTGGGGCATAGTCTTCACAGGACCAAGGACCTCTCCTCCCATTTATGTCCTACAAGGCCATCCTCTGCTACATATATGGGGAGCTATGGGTCGCTCCATGTGTACTGTTTGGATGGTGGATTAGTCCCTGGGATCTCTAGGGTGTCTGGTTAGTTCCAATTGTTCATCCTATGGGGCTGCAAATCTTGTAAACTCCTTTAGTCCTTTCTCTAACTTCTCCATTGAGGACCCCATGCTCAGTGCAATGGTTACCTGTGAGTATCCATCTCTGTATTTGTTATGTTCTGGCAGAGCCTCTCAGAAGACAGCTATATCAGGGTCCTGTGGGCAAGCACTTCTTGGCATCCACAATAGTGTCTTGGTTTGGTAACAGTATATGGGATAGATTCTCAGGTAGGACAGTCTCAGGATGGTCTTTTCTTCAGTCTCTGTTCCATACTTTGTCTCTGAATCTCCTTCTGTGGGTATTTTGTTCCTCCTTCTAAGAAGGACCAAAGTATCCACACTTTAGTCTTCCTTCTTCTTGAGCTTCATGTGGTCTGTGAATTGTATCTTGGGTATTCTGAGCTTTTGGGCTAACATCCACTTTTCATTGAGTGCAAACCATGTGTGTTCTTTTGTGATTGGGTTACCTCACTCAGGATGACATTTTCTAGTTTCATCCATTTCCCTAAGACTTTCACTAAGTCATTGTTTTTAATAGCTGAGTAGTACTCCATTTTGTAAATGTTCCACATTTTCTGTGTCCATTGCTCTGTTGAGGACATCTGGGTTATCTCCAGCTTCTGGATATTATAAATAAGGCTGCTATGAAAATGGTAGAGCATGTGTCCATGTTATATGTTGGAGCACCTTTTGGGTATATACCTAGGAGTGGTATAGCTGGGTCCTCAGATAATACTATGTCCAATTTTCTGAGGAACCACCAGGCTGATTTCCAGAGTAGTTTAATATGTTCATTCTTGATGATTCATTCAAAACCCACCATTGTATATTCTCAATGGCTAGCTCTACACTGAACTTATCAAGTATGTTTTATTCTCCAAGAATCCTTTCCTGGAGTTTTCCAGAACTCCAACCCATGTGACTATCCTATATAGAGTCACAAAGTTGTTTCTTTGGCCCTGTTGGGAGTTCAGAAATATACCACAGTGTGCCTTATTGATGACTTTCCCACATGAAGTCCAAGTAAAGAATTGAAGCTTATCACAAAACTGCAAAAGTCAAATTCAAACAAAAGAAAAACAGAAACTGGGATTTGACATGCCCTCTAATCTTTCAACTCTCCCTGGTTTCTAATGTTCATGATGATAAACTGTCTCACCTGCTCTGTCGTGGAAAAGGGAGCTGCCATCTGCAGGCATGGAGAAAGGCAGGTGGCAACTTGGCTCAGTCTAGATGTCAGCAAACATTTTACTGCTAAAGGAAAAGATGGTCCACCTCTGTGAACCCTTTCTTGTTCTAGATCTTTATTTCTAGGGTTTTACATTGAAAAACATGACTATTAAATTCTTAGGTATTATTTTACATATAAATGTTTTAGTAATATATTCATACTGCATTTAACAGATTTTTTATTTTTATTTTATGGGTATGGGTATTTTGCTTATATTTATGTCTGTATATTTGGTGAGTATCTGGCATCCTTGATGGCCAGAGGGCCTTGGCTCCTCTGGGACTCAAATTACAGATAGCTGTGAGTTACCATGTAGGTGATGGGAACTTATCTTGAGTTATTTGCAAGCACAGTAAGTGCTCTTAACTGTTGGCTCGTTGCTCCAGTCCCACTACATATATCGCACATTATTAATACTAATATGTACACATACTTACTAAACATTCCATTGCTAAGTAGCCTAAATAAACAGAATATACATAGAATGTAAGTGTGGAGCTTGAGGAAGTATTAGAAAACAAATTGTATCTATATGGTCGGTTCTTAAATCAAGAGAATAAATCCTTCAAGAAATTTCTCACATTGTAAAATTGACTACATTGTAAAGAAAGAATGATGCTTCTAAAATCTGACAAAACAGCCTCTTTCTGGACAAGTATGGACCTGCCTTGTGTACCCAAAGTTTACCCCTTCTGGACTTTCTATCATGGCTCTATTGATTTTTCTTTGAAAAGCAAGTACCAAGTTTGTGGCTAAACACAAATGGCTAAATATGACAAATCATATCCTACCAACAATTTTTTTTTTTTAGTTTCTGGAATAAAGGATGCTACTCTGAATTCAACAACACAAATTAGTTTTTATATAAACCAAATTATACAGCAACTGACATATATATGTATATATTTATTCATAAAAGCCAGAAACTGGAAATAACCCAGATGTCCCTCAACTGAAGAATAGATACAAAAATTACAAAAATGTAGTTCATCTACACAATGGAATACTATTCAGCTATTAAAAATAAGGACATCATGAATTTTGCTGTCCAATGGATAGAACTAGAAAATATCATCCTGAGTGAGGTAACCCAGTCCCAAAAGGGCACGCATGATATTTACTCACTTATAAGTGGATACTAGCCATCAAGTACAAGATAGACATGATACACCCAACAGACCCAAAGAAGCTAATCAAGAAGAAAGACCCAAATGAGAATACTTCAAACTCACTTAGAATGGAGAATAAATTAGTCTTAAGAGTCAGAGGTAGGGAGGGAACTAGGTGGGAGAGGAGATGGGGATGGGAAACAGGTGGGGGGAAAGGGGAGAGGGGGGAAGGGGGTGGTCAGGCTCAGGCTCAGGAAGGGACAGAAGGGAGGGACAGAGGGCAGGAGAATGAATGAAAAATTGCAGCTCCTGGGATATAGGGGGATGAGGGGAATCTTTAGACAAGACTCCCAGCACTTGGGAGGCAAAGGCAGGTGGATTTCTGAGTTCGAGGCCAGCCTGGTCTACAGAGTGAGTTCCAGGACAGCCAGGGCTACACAGAGAAACCTTGTCTCAAAAACCAAACGAAAAAAATGCCATTGATTTTGAGGAAGTTTGTTTTTCAATGAACACTGAAGATAGATACAATCACTGTGGTGATAAGAGCAAGTGTAGATTCTGAAAAGGAGTTGGCAGCCAGAGTTGGAGTTACTTCAGAGTTAATGACTTCCCAGTAGTTACTTCCTTAAACCAGCATACCTGCAGCAGAGGTAGGGAAAATGACAGGAAGCTGGTCTTGTGAATTGCAACACTGTCAGCTACATAAGGATGACAAAACTAAGGCTTGGAGAGATCAGAAAATATATCCAAGATGAAATAGGAAGTGGCACCATATCTCAGCTGATTCTGATCTTGAGGGCTTTTTTTTTTTTCCCAACTTGTATCTGTTTTTCACTGTTCAGCTCTTTCTCCTCTCTATTTCCAGTTATTGAGTGGGTTCATTGTAGTTGTCTGCTGCAAAGGGAATGTGGACTAGTATGGCTCACCTGATCTTTCTCTTCTGCCTAATGAGAAGACTTCTGGTGACCATGTTTACACTGTATGTTGTAGCTCATGAAATCCCTTTTATAGGCCCGTCATCTTTGATGTTATCACTATAGTTTTGTGAGGTGGTTATTTTTTCACCATACTGAAGTTAAAACTGACACTTGAAATAAATCCCCACTAGTAATGTCTGTAGGCAGGAAGGAGACTCATTCATGCCTTTCAAATAAAACTTCAGGCCTCTTTCCACTAAAAACAAACAAAAAGGCAAGAAAGAACTGATAAAAGGAGAGCTTTGAGAAGATCTGGGAAGCTGTCCAATATGTTATATGTTGTAAGTACCAGGTGGATTATTTAGCTCTTTATAGGGTTTTCTAGATAGATAGCTGTAAACCAGAAGGATTTATTAAGTTGTAAAAAGTATTTTAGGAAAAGCTTTTATAGCTGCTAGTACAAGCTTAGACATAAGAAGGGTCAGACAATCACAGTTCAGAGAAGACTTCAAGACCAAACGGGACTTCAGGTGCTCCTTACAAAGGAGCCAGATTTGCTCAGAGATATCTGAGTTGTCAACAGGAAAGACATTGAGGGAGAAGCAGGAACTGCTAGCAAATGTCCCAAAGACTGTAAGGGGGCAGATGATGAAGAAGGAGGGGTCTGTTCTTGGGGTATGGACAGTTCTGCTGAGTAGCAATGTGAGGATGAATAATAGACTGTCGCAGTGACATGCTAGGAGATCCCCTTTTTACTCCTCCCTCTTTCCTTCTTCTTCCTTCCCTTTCCTTTCCATCCCCCATAGCAAGTACAAATACAGGGAGATTTGTTCTCCCTCCCTTCTCCACCTGTCTTCTCACAAAGGGTCCAATGTATCTAAAGTGGGCTTCAAGCATCCTGTGTAGTCAATAATGACCTGTAACTGATGGTTTCACCTCTATCTCGAGGTTTTAAGCTCCTTCCTAACTCTTCCAAGATCTGCATAGCTGTATTTATTCTCTATCTTGCTCTTCCCCAACTTTCTGAGTCCAGTTTGTGCTTCCAAATACTCTGGGTGTCACACCTGCCTTCAGGACTAGTCTATCTACTAGATCACTCTTCTTTCTCAGTAGCTGTCTAATATTAGTAGTGGAGAGACTTAATTCCCCTCTCCTGCTCCATGTTGGGATTTTGTCTAGACTATGGCTGCACAGGTTGTGTATGCTATCACGGTCTCTGAGTTTACATGTGCATCTTATCTTGTGTTGGAAAGCTTGGTTTTCTTGCACCATGTCTGCTGCCTTCTGCCTCTTACAGTCTTTCAGCCCCTCTTTAGTGAAAATCCATGACCCTAGATACAGTGGTATGTGTGTTACACACACACACACACACACACAGAGAGAGAGAGAGAGACAGAGAGAGAGAGAGAGAGAGAGAGAGAGAAAGAGAATTTAGGGCTGAACATTCTGAACATTCTGCAGTCTCATTCTCTGCATAGCAATCAGTTGTGTGTTAAGTTTTATCTATTGCAAGATGACTCTTCTCTGATGAGAGTTTAAAGATGCACCAATATATGGTTATTTTAATAAGTCATTAGGATTTTGTTTAATATTATGTTCACTTGGATTTACTTTACATGGTTATAAAGGTCTCAGACTTTCTCTCCTTCACTACTTCTACCTCTTATCTGTCTCACTTTCTGTCTCTCTGTGACTCCCTTCCCTCCATTTAATCAAACTCTGATCTTCAGCTGATCTGAATTGCTGTATTTTATTATCACAGTGTAAAACAGCACAATAAAAGAAAACTCAGATCAACTATTAGAGTTCCTATAGAAAATGAGCAAATTAGGTTCATAAATGTGATGAATTAATAATTGATGTGCTTAATAAACCTCCATCTGCCTCTTGTGTGAAACTTTAGATATCCCATAAAATGAGTGAGTGATTTTTACCAACAAAGCTTACTTATTGAATTACACTCACAATGTTTCTACATGCCGTAGAACAAATTTTTCAAAGGAAAGAAAAATGGCATAGCCAGAAGGTGTACAAACACTAAGGAGGAGGCATCATACAGACCTCTGGAAGGATAGGGAAAGGCTTAGCAGTCTGCTAGCCATCAACAGCAAGGAGGAAAAGATTTGGTTATAAAAATGAGTGAAAGCAATTATGAGTTCAATGAGTCATGGTGATTAATCTTATGCTCACCTTTAAAATATAATATTCCAGGGCTGGAGAGAGGGCTGAAGAGTTAAAAGCACTTCCTGTTCTTCCAGAGCATCCTGGTTAAATTCCCAGCACCTACAGGGCAGCTCACTAATACCTGCAATTCCTGTCTCAGAGGATCCAGTGTCCTCTTCCTGCCTCTGTAGGCACCAGYTATGATCTGGTCCACACAAATACATGTAGGCAAAATATCTTTACACTAAATAAATAAATAAAATTTGAAAACTAATCTTCTAAAAGCCAATCAGTAATAGAATTATCCATTTGACTTTCTTCTTGGGATACTTATTTAGTACACATTTACTGACTTGACCTGATCACAATACAGAGGCCTCCAGCACAATGTCATGCAGATTTTGAAATATTTCTTATGTAAGGGAATATATGAGGTAAAGTAATGGAGCAATTGGGAGGAAGACTTGCAAGTATCTGAAAAAGGGAGTAAATGAAGGCAAGGAAAATATAACCTAATCTAGAAAATTTCTCATTGAGACTTCTTTCTGAACAGATTCTACATTGTGTCAAGTTGACAATTAAATAATCTATCCCTCTCTTTAATATTGTTCTAGAGATTTCATGTAACTTGACTAGGGAAGAAAAGCACCAGATACAAATTTAAAAAATGATGAAGGAAATACACAATGCAAAAACAAGAAAACATCTCATCCACAGGATTATTCTGTATGCCTCTAAGGAGAAAATCCTAAGATAGTAACTCATGCATAAAATATTATAAAATTCATGCATGAGGTTAGCTTGCAGAATACAAGATCAATATACAAAAATCAACTGTACTAGCTATGAGTAATCCAAACTGAGATTATGTAAGATATTCCATTCATAATAGTAACAAGAAATATAAAATAAATAGGAATGCACGCCATAAAATATAAGATTTGTACATTAAAATTTGTAATATAGCTAAGGAAAAACATAACATTTCTCAGTATAAATATCTATGTCCTTGCACAGGGTCAGTCAATATCGTCAAGATGGAAATTATCATCAAATTGGCCAATAAATTCAATGCTCCCCAACTGTATTAACCGTAAGAGGACAGGTACAGAAAATCATGTTCTATGGGATTTCTTTCATATGATGCTCACCAAAGGAACAGCAATGGCTTCCAGTGGCTTGAGGTAGAAATGAAGTTTGGCTGAAAATGGTCATGAGGAATAGTTTCATGTTGACTAGAATTCTCTAAAAAACAAGCAAACAAATAAACAATCAATCAAAAAACAAGCCATTAGATTATGGTGACAGTTACACAAGGCTATGTTTTGAAATCATAAAATTGCATTTTTACCAAGGATATTTTAATGGTATCTCAATTATAGTTTCATAAATTTGAAAAGAAAAAGGAAGGGTATGTGCTACATATGGAAGATAATAGTGCCTTTGAAATATACAGATAATTAAAACAACACTAACATAACACACACACATACACACACACAGAGAAAAATCAACAAAGAACACAGTAAGAAGATATGCTAAATGAGTAGGAAATGTGAAAATATTCTCAACTTCATAATAAATTCAGAAAAATAGTCATATCAACTGAGAATCCTGAGATTGACAAGGTATGACAGAGCATAGGATATTGATTCTGGTGACCTTCTCTGAGAATATGATGCCCTTCCTCAATGCCAATGGGTGTTAAAAACGGGGTATGTATTTTATGCTGCTATGGATTAGATATTGTTTATCCTCTAAAGATTTCTGTGCTAAATGTTTTGTTCCCCCATGTGATAGTGTTGGAAAGTAGTGGAATGTTTGAGAGGTGCGGTCTGGTGAAAAAATTGGTCATAACCAACCTCAGAAAGAGATTGGTTGTAACCTCCTCTAATGGGTTAGAGCTTGCAGAGACAAAGAAGTTCCCACTAAAGCGAGTTTGGTATAAAAGAATGAGCCTTGGCCTTCCTCTCTCTTGCCATGTAAACCCTGTCTTGTTTTACTTGCTTGGACAACATGCACTGTTAAGATGTAAGAGAGAGTTGAGTTATGTAGTTTTGAATATCAGACCACCATAATTATGATGCCAACAACCATTAATTCATTAAGGTACTCAGCCTCGGGTATTTTATTACAGCTACACAAAATGGACTAAGACAGGAAGGAAATGACCATCAGCAGATTGTTGGAAGGAATGCTGTCAGACAGTGTCCCTTCTCCATTACAGAGTTCAAACAGAGGTCAGACTTCAGCTGTCTATTATTCCCCAGGACTTGAATCTTTCTACCAAAGGTAATGTATTAAGGTCCCATTTGTGGGATTCTGAGGGTATAGACTATTTAGCACAATTGTGCTCTTGCTTTAATATTAGCTGTTTAAATAGTACAGCCATTTATTCCAGAGTTGGTGAGCATTGGGGGTAAATAGGTTGAAAAATCACCAGTTAACTGGCCTGGCCAAATTTCCTCTTAAAAACTCAGTGTACAACTAAAGCAGACCATTCAGCCAGGAAGCACAGTGCCCACACTGGCTCCCTCCGGAGTGTGTTCAGTGCCCTAAGGCAGAGGTAGTTTGTAATTGTATTTTTCTATTCATTACAAGAATTACAGTTTAAAAACTCCACTGTGAATTTTGTTTGTTGAAAATAATCTAATATAAAAAATTAAGGAACAATGAAAGGAAAAGATTGCATTCATAAGAGTAACAAAATTGCTTCTATGCACAAAATTGCTCAACTTTGCTGGGTAATATCCAAGAAGACCTGAATAAATGAAGTTGTTCATTTTGTTTATGACTAAAACACTATTTTCAAAAGGTAATTTCTCCAAAAATAGTTTATGAAATAATTGCAATCTCAATCAATGCACTGCAGTAATTATTGTAAACTTGACAAGCTAACTCTAGAATTCATATTGGACAAAAGAACACAAAAATAATCCAAATTATTTTCAAATTATAATTAATAAATGTGCAGGTGACCTACTAACTTCTAAGGAATAGTATTGCTGTAATTGACTCCAAGTTCATTATAATCCTATTGAATAGCACTTATAAAAGCTAATTCCAGGAGAATCAGAGTAGAAACAAGTGAAATGAATGCAGCTTCACCTCTAAACAAAAATTAAGGATTAAATCAGTAATATCAGTAAGTGAGAGAACATTTATGCCATTGGGGTAACAGAAAGCCATTTAAAAGGTATACTTATCAGGGAGAATTAATAAATTTATACACAAGATATTTTTTCTGCAGTTTAAATTCACAAAAGAATCCTAAAAGATTAGAAGCAGAGAGGAAACACTGTTATATACATTAGAAAACATTAAATGCGGGTCTCYGCCATCTTGCCTCAGCTCAGAGCTGCAAGCAGTCGCCTACCTGAGCGAACACCAACTCGCTC
>BDUI01021393.1:12093-31145 GCA_002335545.1 Apodemus speciosus
TGGCTGCTGACTGAGCAGTGAAGTGCTCTGATCTCTAGATGGCTCTAGATATACCTGCCCTGGCTTCAATGGTTGCAGAGTTTCTGGTTCCTGATTTAGGCATTATCCTGGTTCTCATTCACTCTAGTTCCAGATCAACTAACCACTTGTCATTAGCACCACAACAGCTGGCTACCATTTTCCCCAGTGTCCCATTTCCTCCCCACCACCACCTTGCTGGACACATGGCTTCCCAATTAAAGATATTTCCTAGTCTCCTTTGCAGATATAGGTGTTCATAGCACTAAGATCTGACCTCAGGGGGAAAAGAATTACTGATTCAAGATCTTCCCAATAGAGTGGTATGACCCCTTGTACTCTGACTCTTCCCACTGAGGAAGGTGAAATTAAGTTTTTACCTCCAGCCACCGAGTGTACATCACTTGTTGATGGCACCAGGCCTGGACCCCTTCACTCTGGACTGGCACATAAGAAGCCACCCTCCAACTGGACTCAGCTATTGTGGGAGTGGGAGGTCGGTGAGGCTCCTTAATAGAACTCCCCCAAGCAGCTTAAATGAAATCAGTCCCACACACCCCCAGCAAAGCTATTAAACATTTAAAGGGGTGTGTGTAGACCTGTGTATGAAAGTGTTCACTCCATGTTATTATCTCATGGAAAAATTGTGAATAAAGAACACCACCTGGACCTCAAAGGAAAATTCTATTTGGTCAGAAGAAAACTAAGGGACCCAAAAAAAGGAAATCAGCTTCCTTCAGACATAGTAGGTGATCTCAAGAGAGGCGAGGCCTGCAGCCAGTCCATGGTCTCCTACAGCAGCCCTCTCCACTCCCAGCAAAGGCACTGCAAGCCAAACTGAGGGCCAAGGCTACTGTCTCCATGGAAACAGCTATCACAGAGCTGTGTTCCTGACCAAGAACTCAATGGTCAACTTTTAGGAGAAATTATGTAAACTTCGTGATTTGTCAGCTGTAAAAGCCTTGTTACAGTTTGTTGTTGTTGTTTTCCAGATAAGAGGGCTGCTGGTGGCCCAGGACTCTCCTGTAAAGGACATACACATAGTGTATATCATCTGGGGGAGGTATGTATTGGCTGAATCCAAGACATGGAGCTGTTGTGTGATCTTTTATTTACTGGTTCAGAAACAGTATGGAGCACAAAACACATTAAATTAATCATTCCTGCGGGTCTCAAAGGCTTCTAAATACAGTATACAGAACACTTAAGGACAGCTTTAGCAAAGCAGGGAAGGAGAAACCTGGGTAATGCTAGTTGCAGCTTGGAAGCCTGGCTCTGCCACTGACCAGCTGTGGGCCCTGAGCAGTGACTCACACTCCCAGACTAATTCCCAGTCTGCACATGCAGATTCCTAACACCTGTCTCCCAGGCTCATGACAGACACCAAACAAGGCACTGCCTATAAGAACAGCTTAGCAAACTGGTTGGGAATGTGAGACGGCACTTCTAGAAAGGGCTTTTAAGAGAAGATGCTGATGCTCACCCACCCAGAAGCCCTAGCAGACGAGATGCTGTCTATGAGACCTAGAGAAATCTCTCGTCCGACAGCTCCTTATGGACTAGGGGGCATAGCTGGCCAGAGTCAGTTTCCGCCAAGTTCATAACTGACATGCATTTGCTCGCCAGTCCCCGAGCAGCCAGCAGGACATCCGTCGTGGGCTCTGAGGAAAAGAGAGCTGCAGTGAGCTGGGGCCACTGCATGGTGAGACGGCTGTCAACCAAAAAGAGAGCTTGCAGGCCCTATGGTGCTGTGAGAAGCCCTCAGTCTAAGACAGGAAGCATTCTGCAGTTCAAGAAAGAAGAAAAAAAATGCTGTTTTGTTTGTTTGTTTTTTTGTTTGTTTGTTTAAATCAGGCACTTGAGATTGTGGTTTTGATCCCAGCTTTTCCACGTAGCACACATCATCTGAGGTACTCCTTGAGTTTCGGACTCMCTAACAAGAGAATGAGACCTATGTCACCCACTCCGTAAGTGGAAAAGGCAAATCAGCCCTTAGCATGATGCTTAGCATATGTCAACAGGCAGAGGTTAGGACTACTCTTAACAGATATAAAACACTGATGAAGTGAAGAGCTGGCAGATCTCAAGCAAGGTTCTTCTCCTCCACAGCAGCTATGGGCTTTTGCAACTGGCTATTACCTGGACAGTGTTGCTGGCTCATTTATTAATCCCAGGCTAATAGAGGTTCTTCTGGTTCTCTGCCTAATGCCTAAGGATAGGCAAACCATCCAAGAGTGCCTGGACAGCCAGTTGGCTAGATTCTGGCACTTGTTTTTCTGGTTCAGAGCTGCTCATCATTATGCTGAGGGATATTCTCAGAGAAGAAGACATCCGCATGACGATCTGTATCTGACTTTCCCATCCATGTCTGGTATGAGGCTCTCCATCTCTAGGTACAAAATGAGTGTCTGTCTTTAAAGCATGGCCCCAGGGCTGGGGAGGGGGGTCAGTTGGCATGCACAAAACCCTTGGTTCAATCCTCGCACTCCGTAAACAGGGTGCTGGCACTACATAAACAGGGTGCTGGCACGAGCCTGTAATCTCAGCACTTGGAAGCTGAAAGCCTGAGCATCAGGAGTCCAAGGTCATCCTCGGCTACACAGAAAACCCAAAGCCAATCCACGTACACGAGACCCTGTCTCAGAAAATAAAACAACAACAACAATGTTTCTAGCCAGCAAAGTCGTATGAGTCAGCACCCACGTGGTGGACAGCGCCGCATCATCCAGGCCGCTCAAGAGGTGGCCTAGGACACCTGTAAGGGCCAGCCAAGCCCACCAGGAAAACTGCACTTTTACAGCTCCAAGGCCTGTTTCTTCYGTTCTCTCTCTCAAGCATCAGATCCACCCACTCTGTGAAGGGTTGGATGAGAATTATTTCACCAGCCGAACAATCAAATGAGACGTCAGTGATATGCTTAAGGGATGGTGGGCAGTAAGTAGCAGCCCAGACTGGGTTATTCAGTTTCTAATCCAGTGCGCCTTACAAACAAAACACCTTTGTTTTTTTAACACTTGTCTTCCAACAGGACGCATTGCCTCTGAAGAACTCATGACGGAGATATCTGGCTACAGTACAGTGTAGATTCACACACTTAAAAGCCATTTGCACTGGTAGATGTTTACACGATCCAGAACTCCAAAGAGCAACTGATAACAGTCATGCCGACTGACACAACGGTCAATTATCTTGGACTTGCAGCTCCATATCTCTCTCCATCTGGCCCATCCAGTTCCTTCCCGTCAGACCTCTGCTGCACTTAGCCCTCTATGCTCCAACCTAACTGCGACATTCACACAGGGCTCATGTGAGTACACAGGGAGTATTACCGTGTCATAACCAAGCAATTTCAGGGGATCTCCACTGCCCCCACCCCGTCTCTACCACTTTGATAGGTAGGTGTCTCCTTACTTTTCCTGTTGCTGATTTAAGAGGGGGAAAACCCTCAGGGGCGGGGGCAGTGAGGTGGCTCCATGGGAAAAAGCACTTGCTGGCCAATAGCAAAACCTTGGTCACCTAAGTTCAATCCTGGGACCCCTTTAAAGGTGGAAGTAGAGAGACCTGACTCTGCAGAGTTCCTCTTGTACATGTGCGCCATGGCATGTGCAAGCAAACACACACCTTGTGATAATGGTGGTGATGATGCTGTTGAGTATCCTGACAAAAGCAATTGAAAGGAGAAAGGGGCTATTCCGGCTGGAAATTCCGGGGCAGTCCATCATGACAGGGAGCTCGAGAGGCACCTGGTGACATGGCATCTACAGTCAGAAGCGGAGGAAGATGAACACTCATCCTCAGCATCCTTTCTACCCTGCGTTCCATGGGGAATGCCAGCCCATAGAATGGGCCCACCTTCTGTGAGTGGGCCTTCCTCCCAGATGCTGATTACCCCGCACAAGTGTGCCTGTCTCCTAAAACCCCGTCTCCTAGGAGATTTTCAGTCCTTCCCAGCCGACAATCTATATTAACCACCCCACTAGGTGTTTCTAGTTTTGTCCTATTGCTATGATAAACCCCTCTGACCAAAAGCAACCAGGGAAGGAAAGGGTTTACTTCATCTTACACTTCTAGCTCATAATCTTCCATTGAAAGAAGCCTGGGCAGGCGCTCAGGGCAGGAGCCTGCAGGCAGCAGCCATGGACCAATGTGCGCGGGATCATGCTTCAACTCTCTTATGTAGAGCGAGGGTCCCCAAGATCAGTCGATGCAGACAATCCCTCACAGACACAGCCATAAGCCAGTGTAATCTCAGCAATCCGTCAATAGAGATTCTCCTTTCGAAGGACTCTCGCTGCTAAATGGTCACTAGGTAAACTTTGACTTGTCATTGATGTCCCCTTTTCCCATCAAAATGTGGGTTAACACAGCCACTTCAGAACCTTCCATCCTAGGTTAGCCCATCTCTGAATGTGCTCTTGTCACTCCCACCTCTGGCCTATGCTTTATCCTTATTCTTACACATCCACCTCTGAAAGAGGAGTCCACCCTCCTCTGTAAGTCTACATCTTAGATAAGGAGCTGGCATCTGAACTAAGGACCTTATACTTGCTTATCATACACTTTACAAATGAACCATTTCCCCAGCCCATGGAATGCTCTTTAAGGAAATAAAACTACAGGCTCTTTCCTGGGTCACAAAAATGAATCAGCTCTGCCCCTGGGTCTAGCCTGGTGTTTGGCATACAGCCCTTCAGACATCTGTTGACTAAATAATAAATGTGTCATTATGCCCAAATAAACGTGCAGTACGTTTCCTTTGAGTTGATGTGGCTCAGCCACTGCTAAGCTGTGTTCTGGAGCCAAGTAAAGACAACGCAAAGATGAAGGTCAGCTGAAGAGTTAGCTCTTCATCAGTAAAAGGCTCGGATCTCTGCCAACATACAGAACAGGGAATCAGATGCCCAAAGGAAATGGCAGCCTAGACTTCTTCCAAACACACACAAGAGCAAATCTTCCATGTGTCCTGTGGGAGGGCAGGAACATTTGGGGCTTTCACAAAGCTCAATTCACCTGTTGAATAAATAAGCARGTATTTATAGGCCAGTTGTTCTATACAGACACTAAGTCTGTTGTTGGTTCTGGGACACAGCAGGAAATAAGCAGGTGACATTCCCCTGCACCCAAGGAAGATGAGGGCACCATGCAATCCCCAGCTCCACAGTGAAGCTTCCATTGTGTCTCCTTGCACAAACTCCTTCTAGGCCTTCAAGTGAGGGGTGCAGAGAAACATACTGCTCATAAGTGAGCAGACAGGGGCAGCGCTAGAAGTGCCTGCCACTCCAGTGCGGCAGCCCTTCACTCCAGAAGGCACTGAGGATGGACAGTCCCGCGTGCTCACACCGGTCATTTTTCTCAACATTGCCAGCTGATCTCAGCCACTAACGTCACTTAAATATCAAATGTCTCAAATAGCACAGTGACCCAAGATGCCAAAAACCGGATTCAGAGGTGGGAAGGGAGGGGTGGCGCTCGGGTGGCTTCCCCCCCCACCAAGGCAATGGTAAGACTCCTTCCTCCTCCTCGGAAGCAGAACCCACTTGCTTGTTTCCACCACGCCAGCCTTGGGCTCCTCCTTCCCCTCCAGCAGGATACTGAAAATAGATTTGCATTTAACATTTAAAGCTGTTTTGGATCCCACACTCTTTTAGCTCTGTTCTCTCCTGCAAACTCATCCCAGTCCCAGGGTTCTCACAAGTGTATTTCACAAGCAAACAAACCAGTCACCATGTTTATCCCTAGGAGTCCAAAGAAAAGGTGATTTACATAATGCTATGGGAGATTAGATGACCGAGAACACACAATTCTTATCTGGACCAAAAGTTCTAGGAAAAAAAAAATTCTTCCAACTCATCTAGAAAGACAGATAGATCAGGGTGGGGGAGGGGATGGAAGCAAAAGTACTACACACTAGTCAAGGGGGCTTCTAAGTCCCCTAGCCACTGACATGTACCGGAAGAATCCGGAGGGGGCCATTTCCAGCAGGTTTACACAATGAAGGCCATGTGCCATTTTCCCATTACTCTTGGAAAACACAGGATTTTATAACCGAGAAGACCCTGAGAAGGCAAAGTTCCGAGAGGAATAATCATTCTTAAGAGACTCAGCACATCACCACACTGGCCCACAACCCCCTTCTCTCTGAGTTCTGTCTCATTCATAAAACAACACACCAACTCCTAAGGACGCAAAGGTTAAAAAAAAAAAATTCCTTCCATAAAGCTTTCTGAAAGGCTGGAAAAATAGTATTAGTGACTAAGATAAACAGCTAAAGCCAGCAGTAAAGAACTGTAATGCAGCACAGACCAGGGCCTCGGGCACGGCAGCTTAATTAACGCTAACAGTGCTTTAGAAAAAAAAGCGATACGGTTTGGGCTACAGCTGTCCCTAAGTGGCTTTCCTGAGCTTGATGAAGAAATAAACCATTAGTTAGTCTGGTTGGGTATTTTGTTTGTTTGTTTTGTTTTAATATATACAAATTTATATCAAGCTTCCATCAACTGCATTACAAATAAACTTTAAAAAAAAAACCTGCTTTTAAGATGAGCATGTATGTCCAACAGTATACAGAAGTCTACAGTAAATACAATTAAAATGGTTAGTGGCTGGTGACACCTGTCAGCAGTTCATTTTGAGGGGACCTTTTAAACCCTTAATTTGTTTGCATGTGACACAGCATATAACAAATGCCTCAGGTTTCACAAACCGCCTTCGAAGCAGGGAACGGTGAACGGCTAGTTACATGGCACACAACTAAGAGTGGATATTTTAAGTCATATTTGCAGACCTTTGACTCTAGGCTCAAGGTTCCCCAGAAGAGAAAGAAGAAAGCTGGTGCCTGGCCACGACTCACAGCCTTACACTAGCTTTTACTTTCCTTGACAATCAAACTGCCTCCAACATCATGACCTTCGTCRTACCAGCCTGGTCCTCTTGCTGGGGAAGTGTTCCTGGACCTTTAGGAAGTTGAGCTCCAGTCACCTTCTCAGTGGGCTCTTCCCTGAGCGCCGGCTACGTCATCTTCCCTGACAGTACTCTCCATCCAATCCCTGTTGTCTTGCTCCATCTGTTCCTTCTTGTGTCTCATTGTTTACTGCCCTCCCCCCATGAGACCCATTCTGGTCACTTCTGAGCTCAAAACTGTGCTATGCACTTGAGAGCCTCCAGGAAATCCCACTGAATGAATGGATGACTGGAGATAGAGCAGGAAGTGAGGGCAAGACAGATTATCAAACAACTGAAAACTGAGGGAACTGACCATCCTGATTAGGCAGGAGATGGCAACCTGCCCTTTGTGAAATATCATTGCTTTGGAATACATGACTGACAAGCAAAAGAAGGGGTGGGGAGAGGTAGGTGGAGGGTATCAGAGGAGGAGGTTTTACTAAGAAGGTAGACAGAAGAAGGGAGGGAGCGAGGAAGGTCAAGAAATCATGAGCTAGGACATTCAACAGAAGCAGCATGGGAGCTTAGGCACAGGGTCTAGTAATGTGAATTAGAGACAGGGGCAGGGATGGCCTGGAGGGGCAGAGGTAGCCTGGACACAGGGCATTGTTCTCCCTGGTCATACTGTATGGAGAAAACCCAAGGCCGTGGACAACAGAGCAGAGAGGTGGACAGAGGTGATGCTGGTGGTCCAAGTGTGAAGAAGTAAGCAGCTGAGACACGAGAGAGACAAAAGTCACCAAGACATCCCTGCATCTCCTTGCCCCAAAGGCAACTTCCTGCCCACCTCCCAGCAGCACCCCAGGGCAGATCCAGGCCCATCCCTACTCAGCCTGCCCCAGAACCCCAACAAGGATGGCAGAGTTCAAAAGGACATGCTGAGGGTCGAGTGTCACTTTTCACACTTGTCAATCTGAGGCTAATTCTGTTCCATAGAGCTGGTGATTATTACCTTTGGTCGGGTATATATTTGAACATTATATAACTCATTTTTATGTAACAGGTTCTTCACATAAAACAATGTTCCCTTTGCTATCTAAATGTATTCAGAGGAAATAGTTACTGGCATTAAACATATATCTCTCCACCAAGGCTGGGTATGGCAATGGCTTGACAGTGAGGTTGGGAGTGGTGAGGTGGGTTTGGGGGTCTTTGGGATAAGGATGATAAAGCTAAGAGACTTCTGAAGTCTCCTCCCTGGCCAGAGTTCCTCGGTGTCTGTGATGGGACCAGTGCCAGTGAGTTTCTTCAGGAAGTTCGTCTTACATGTGGGATCCTGGAGGAGACTGAATGTCAGGGGTTTGCATCAGAGCAAGACCTCAGGGATGTGGGAGAAAGCAAGACACAGCAAATACACATCTCAGGATGTAGGAAGGTGCTCACAAGCCCTTGGAACTGCCGCAGGGTAACTAACATCCAAATGTGTGGTCCTCTTGTACCGTAGTGAGGACACCACCCCTGCCCGAAGGACAGTGAGTACCATGATTTGCCAATGGAGACTAGTTTCCAATCTCTACAAGCCCAGAGGGCTCCTAACATGATGTCTGGCACATGACATCTAACACCTGCCCTCCCAGCAGACTCTAGAGTCCACCAGATAAATAAATCCTGACCCATCCCTTAGCAATTGGGTAATCTTGGGCAGTATGCAAAGCCCTCCTCATTCGTAGGATATGGACAGTGGTGCTGACCTCACAAGATAATGATGAAGAGTACATGAAATTAAGAAGTCAAAGGGAAGCAAAATATCTACCGGCACACAGGACGTGGCCCCAAAATGCTAGCTACGACTGCCATAATTATTTATTCCTCTCTTTCATTTGAAGCAAACCACACTCAATGATGCCCACTAATTTGTCCCGGTCACACAATTGAAGCAGTAATGAAAGGGATAAATACATATAAATGTTTTACTCAGTCTACATCCACAACAATATTAGCCAGAATATTAAATTAAAGACCCATCTTTACTCAGGGTGGACACATAGGAGTTTACAGAATTTAAAAGGACAGCATGTACCCAAGTAAAAATCATTTACCTTTATATTCCTGCACTTGCTCAGCACCGAGCATTCCCCTGAAGCAAGGACTAAGGACATGTCATCTCCCTATCCCCAACTCACACTCTTTCTTCCATGCGACCTCAGCACTCAAGGCCATGTACACCCATGACCCTACTAACCTCTTCACCTTTGTCCCCAGGACCTCTCTGCAGTGTGTACCCCTCCCCCTTCCAGTCTCCAACTGGGATGGGCACCAGACAAATATGTCCCAAAGGCCTCCTGTGCCTATTATTTGGCAGGAATCAAAATGAATGCTACCCAAAGAGCTCACTCAGTCTGGACAAATAGGCCAGGGTCCTGGAGAGAGCCCAACATGATAYAGAATACAGCAGAACCTACAGGGATTACAGAAGGGTCAAGGGCTGGGGACACTATGGCCAGGTGTCAAGACAAAGATTGTTCCCGAAGGTCTAAGTGCTGGAGTTTGAACGGAAAAGTGGGTGTGTGAGGACCTGAAGGTAGGGAGGACCAGGCTAGAGCTGCTGCACGGGAAGGGCCACCCTTTGGCTTGGCTGGACAGTCCTGTGCATACAGCAAATGCAGGCCAGTATGTGAGCTGGAAATAGAGAATCCCCCACAACACAGCGAGGAAAAGAGCAATGAGGGGTGCATTGAGCCACTGCAAAGTCTGGGGTGAAGATCTTGACATACACATCCAGTATCTTAACTCACTCAGTCCACACTGCAACTCCAGAGCCAGAGGTAGATCCCTTCAGGAGAACACCAAGATATAGAGAAAAAGTAAGTTGGCCATTAGTGATGAAGGATGCAAGCAAAAGCTTGGATATGAAAGTACTGGGGCTCTAAACCACCTAACAAAACGGCCTAGTTGAACAGCTGGGAGAGAGGGGCACGAAGAGCTCTAGGCGCCAGGATGGTATGCTGATTCTGGGAAACAGTGCTTGAAGACAGGCTGCAAGCCTGTAACCCCACAGGACACTACTAGACCTGACATAGCTAAAGCAGGAGGGAATGGGGCATGACTAGAGATGGGACTCTGAGGCCGGAGGTGGGGGTTGAGGAGGCAGCATGAGCAGAAGGTAGATGCTGACCTTCAGTAGGAATAGAAAGAGAATCGAGACAGCAACATGACCTGAAGGTGAAGGGAGAGGTGACTTCCAGAGAATAAAAGACAAACAAGATCAAGCTACAAAGGGACCAAAACAACCTGGAGTTCAAGACTTAAAAGGTTATTCCTAGTCTTAAGAAATATACAGAAGGAAAGTAGGGAGAATTTTCAGCTCTCGGAGAGTCTGGCACCTAGCGGAGACATCCAGACTCAAGGGCACCTAGTATGGAAACTGCCCAGTGTACAGGAGGCTCATAATAGATCTGTTTCTTCCTATTCCCAAATCAAGACAAAGGTTCCACTGAGACTGGTGGGGTTTCCGAGGGCAAAGAGTACAAAGGATGTTCTGGTGACAGGAGCCTGGCAGAGGTGGGAGGGAGTGGCATCTGGCACTGAGCAGAGGCTTCCTGTGTGCTAGGCATTTGACATGCATCATGTCCTGTCATCCTCCAAGAGGCAGGCACTGTCACTGCACCCAAGGAGCAGCAGGGAGGTCAAAGAGGTCAGGCACTTGTCCAAAGCCACAGGGCTCCAACCCAAATACCAGCTCCTTCCTCCACCAGAGCCCAGGGAGGGGCGCCTGCCTATTCCAGAGCTCAGTGGGAAAAGCAGTGTGTTCTCTCACCTGAGAAGAGGGGAGGGCACAGTGGGGAAACTGGACAGGGTGTTCTGATGGGGAAAAGATGCTGAGGAGAAAAGTCATAGCAGGAGGAGGGGAGGAGGGGTTTGGGTCATCCATCCATAGTGGGTGGAGGGGAGGAGAAAGGTTTAGGGTCAATCCGAGTCCTGTGATTAAGTGACAAAAGACTGACAGAAAAGAGCACGCTTGTGTCCCCGAGCTCCCCATTTAACCTCAAAAGTCTAGAAAGGGTTTTGCCTTTTTCTAATTTCCCTGCAAATTCCTATTTCAGGCATTTAGCATCACACCGAAGTCACCATCTGAAACTGCCATGCTGTCAGGGACATGAGCTCTTTAATCTTCACGTTCTCCTACCACAGTGGGGTGATGATGGAATCACAGAAAGGAAAAGCTCAGAGATAGCAAACAGGCTGCCCACCACAGTGAGGTGAAACCATCCGTTCTGCATGCTCACATGCGCGCTGTTAAGTGGCCAGGTCTCTCTGTGGCACTTATGCATACGTGAATCCCAGTGAGCCTGGGGATGCGAAGGAATAAATCTGAAAACATGGCCACTTCCTTTTCCTGCCCCGTGGCATGTAAACCTCTTCTGCAAATAGCAGAGATACGGGTGAATTGTCATCAATTATAAATCATTTGAATCATTTGAAATGGATCCCTTTAAACACCATCTGTTGATCTGCTTGGCTGTCCCATGAAGAAAAGACTTTCACTCAATTGTTCTGACAGCTCCAGGAGGTAAATCAGACCCTGATTCAAATTTATTCAACACTGAGAGGCATATAGAACCTAGGAGTGGTAGAAACCTTTGACATCCCTTAGATAAACTGTCTAACCTTCCATCAGACTTGATCATAACCCGGAAAGGTATAGTAACTTGCTCCAAGTAGCAAAGCCACCGGAATTCCAGTCAGGGCTAGAACCTAGCCCCGCATGTCTCCTAACWCCTGGGTTACCATTCTTCCACACCTTATCGGAGCCTCTCCCATTTTAAGCAGCAGAGATTGGAACAAAGTACAAATTTAACTGCTGTTTTAACATCATCATTATTCACTGGCAACATCTAAGATAGAAGCAAAGTGCTGCTACAGATCCAGTTTCCGCTAATACACCCAATTTCAAATCTGCCTAGAAAATTTCTAACCTTTCTAAATATGTTCAACAACCCATTTTTAAAGATGTAGCGATAATATAAACCCAGGAACAAAGAATGATATTAAAGATTACATTTTGTATCTTAAAAAAATATATATTGAAACTTCACTGGTATGGGAATCAAATTTAACAGCAGTGCCCCCCCAACCCCTCGTTTCTTGCAAGCACGGGGAGCCTGAGATTATTCAAAACTGCTCAAGAGCAGCAATGATTATTTTAAGCTCATGATTCAACTAGTACATTAATTAGAAAATCCACCAACCCAAATTGACAGATCCTGGTATCAATGGGAACTTAAGAATAAAAATAATAGTTGTTAAGTAAAAWTAGACTGAAAGAGGGCACAGCAGCAAATAGGAAAAGGACAAATGACAAGCAAGAGAAGTAGGGGAAAAACATTTAATGATCAGTTTTCCTGGACAAGAACAAAAACAAAAACAAAAAACAAAAAAACAAAAACAAAAACCCACAACGAAGATCTTGGCAATACTGGTTCTGTCAAAAAGTAGTTGGTCGTGATTACAGTATCCGATATTTGGAAGTCGGGTGAGAAAACTTGATTAATGATTTCTTGCTTAAAAGTAACAACTTAAGACAGGAGAGAAGACCCATCTCAAGGGGTCAAAGGGCCAAAACTAGCCTAAATATCAGGAAGGGATTGGAGAAGATGCACCGGGAACAGGTAAGGGGCGATCCTGTCAGCTTGGCCAGCGCAACTTAACAACAGACACACACCCGTGTCCAACGCAGTAAAAACGCAGTCCTTCAGTCCTTCTTTCCCCAGCGCTGAACACRACCCGCTATGCGACCTCCAGGGATGGCTGCCATGTGCGCCCCGAGTCTGCATAAAATTCTACCTTTGACTTCTCCCAGCAAACCCGAGCATCCCGAGCTGTCCACACTGGGGCAATTTCCAGTGGAAACCTTCGTCTTCCCGGATTATCTGTCAAACCCGCATCTGAGTGAAGCCTCGCTGCGTACGCCTCGGGTCTCTCGGACGCCCACCAGGCGTAGGGCACAGTCCCCACGCCATCGGGTACCTACTCTCACACCCAACAGGGAAGACACATCCTCCAGGACCACCAAGGTACGGGACAGCGCAGGCCCGACGGCTGTCCGTGGGCCTGGATCAAGCCCGTCAGGGGATTCCCAGGGTCCGCGCCAGCCCCAAGACAGGACATAGGGACGTACCAGTACGGACGCCCCGACTGGACGGAGACGCCCTCCCCACCCCCACCCGGCTCCCGAGGGGGAAGTGTAGAAGGGTTGACCAGGCAAGCGCCGCATAGCATCGTTCTGCCCGCGTCTTGGCCATCTCCTCAGGGATCCAGAAGCTCCCGGGGATGCATCCCGGAGCTCTTCCCAGGCTCGGGTCATTGCTGCCACCCGGTACTGCTGTCTCTTTAAGAGGCCGCCGGCCGCCCCCTCCCGAGCCAGGTGGTGATGCCCGCGCGGGGAAGGTGGGCGCGCCCGCTGACAGCTTCCCAGGGTCCCTCCAGTCCTCCCCCGCCTGCTGTGCAGCCCAGGAGGGGAAGATGGGGGTGCGCGGGAGCGGCGCCTTTAAGGGGCGCAGCCTCCCCGAGGCTGGGTGGGGGCTGGGAGCCGCACGGGCCCTTTAAGGCCGGCAGCGGGCACGTCGGGCAGGGCTCCCGGCAGCCCGGCTGCGCCGCGGGCGGGGGCGGGAGCGGTGCGCCCGCCCGGGAACTCGCGACCCCCGACGGGACGCCCCGAGACGGCCGCTGCCCGCAGCCGTGCCAACACTCACCGTGGCTCGCCGCGAGCGCCCGCGCCAGCACCCGCACTCGGATCCCGCGGCGGCGGCGGCGGCAAGTCCGGCGCGGGTAAACAGGCACCTCCGTCCCTGACCTACTTTCTGCCTTCCCTAAATGTCGCACCACTAACCTACTTTCCGACCAATCCGCTCCCCGCCGGCCCAGGCCCGGCCCCCCGCCCACCAATCGCTGTGCCCAACCCCCCTTCCCCGCCCACCAATGGAGGAGCCGCGGAGCCCGGATACCTGCCTCTTCCCGCTAGCCAATCAGAGCGCGCGAACGGAGTTGTCTTGGCGGACAACCCAAACCAATTCGCGTTCGGCTCTGCGTTAGGCTAACCAATCGAGTGACCGATAGGAAAGCCGCTGACCAATGGCAAGACGGCAGGGCTGGTTTACCTGCTACTTTCCCTTCACCAATCATTTGGCTCACAGAAGCACACGCCCCGAGGAGTGAACCAATTGGCGCGCTCTGTGTATTTCTTGTCCCAGCCCTCGGTTTTTCCCCTCAGGTCTAAAGCTCGCTGAGGCCACTGCTGCGCGGACTCTGCGAGCTCGCCCTCGTCCCCAGTTCCTCAGTCGCGTCCCTGGCTAGTGCCTGCCTCCCAGCTCTCCCTCCTCTTCTGTCCCCTGCCTGGCTCGCAGAACGCTGAGAAAACGCCGCATCTCCTCGCCCATCCCTCTCCAGCTCCATCTAGGAAACCACATTTTAGGAACACAGAGTGACAGAACCTTCCTGAAACTCCTGGCTTGTCCTGGTCGGAACCGCAGCGCTAATAGCTAACGTATTTAGAAGACTGTTCCTTCCGACGACTAGCCAGATCTCGCGTTCTTTTTTGTTTGTCTTGACCTCCAAGCGTCCGGTGGAGCTGTCATTCCCATTCGAAAGAGAAGTCCCCCGGGGGGTGGTGGCGTAGTCCGTAATTCCAACCCTCAAGAAGCTGAGGCAGGGGGATAATCGCGAGTACTGACCTAGCCGGGGCCACAGGGTGATACCTGAGCAAGATTTTGTTACATGTTACGGACATGGTTCTAGCAAATCTACTTTGCAAAAGTATTAAAGGAGCAGGAAAGAAAAAAGTTGCAAAGTTGTTTGTTTGGGTGGTTAGTTACTCTGTTGTAGCCCTAGCTGTCCTGGAACTCTTTCTGTAGATCATCAGGTTGGCTTCGAATCCAATTTACAGAGGTCTGCCTGCCTCTGCCTCCTGAGGCACCATCCCTGTGCTCAGAGATTTTTAAAAAGAAGAAAGAGACAGAGAGGGGAGAGAAGAGAAGGGAGGGAGAGGGAGAAAGGTTGTCTTGTTTCTACCTCCAAACAACTGGCAAACCTTCTAAATGTTGAACTCCTGCTAACAAGGCCACTGCCTCCTTTTTGACCCATGCACGCTTCCTCCCCTTTAACACCTGCTGGAGGGGCCTGGGTGGAGTGTTGGCGATGGGGCTGACACCCAGAAAGTGCTCTGCAAATGTCGGCTGGATCCATGAACAAATGGGATCAAATCACTTGACTCAGTTCTGTGAAGTGGACCAGCTCGTGTGATTATAGAATAAATTCTAAACAGGCATGTTCCTGGGACATGAGACAGCATTTCAGTGCTTGTAAAGCCATGACCCTTGTCCAGCCCTTGCAAGGCACACAGCCTTTGTCGAATTGTGAATTGGCTTCAAGACCAAAGAACTTCGTGGGTAACTTCCCACTTTGCCTGAGTTTCAAAGCAGATTTATTCTTTCTCTGTCCTGTTTTGTGAAGGGATCTCTCTGTGTAGATGGAACTTAAATACAGCATTAGAAAATATATTACTTACAAGATAGGAATGTTGGCTGGATGCTGACCTAATTAAGTGGACTAATAGCTAGCTAAGTACCAGTAACCTGAAGATGCTGGCTGATACATCCCACAATATCTCTCTACTGGGTTGTGTGCCAGGCATCTGCTAAACAGCTTTCCCTCCTTTTTTCAATCCCTGTATCCTGACAACCACCCTGTGCAGACAGCAGTTCTTATCCCATTCTACAGGTAAAGTGTCAGTCTTGTTTTAAATGTGTTTTGCTTTGGTTTCCACTCTAAAGGCTCACATCAGGCCAGTTACCAAAAAAGTGGTACAAGGCTCCCAACTAGGCCCAGACTCAGGATTTTTACTCATGTCCTGAAAGAAAAACTAGGAGATTTGCATTCATTTTCCAGGTGATAGAAAGCCAAGAGATGGAGAGACACTACATAACAGCAGCCAAACTTGGAAGGGAACAATGGGCTCGGCAGTGGGAGCAAGGGTGGGGTCCCATCTTGGGAAGCCTGCTGTTCTCAGACAGGGTAGGACAGAGGTGTCTGGACACATGCATAAAAGAGCAAGATGGGAACCCTACGTTACACACAAGTCCGTCTGAGTCCACAGAGATTTGTGGCTGCCCAGAGAGAGAGAATGCCGTCTCAGGACAACCACTGAACTTCTAAGAGTAAGCAACATGGGCATAGGTGGACTGGCTACCTTGGTCAGGACCCACATGGAGTCTGTGACTAAGACTTGGCCATCAAAAATTATCACTGTGCACAAGGAGAGAGATCAGGATGTAATGAGACTAGAAACTATGTCTCACGAGGAAAGATGAAAGGAAACAGGAGTTTTTGCCCCAGGGAGTACAAGGTAACTTTCTTCACATATTTGAAGAGCTGTCAAATAGAAGAGAAATTAGACTTACTCTTTGGGTCCTGGAAGGGATGGAAGGAAAGAGCATGTGGGTGGAAACTCACTGGGATCAACAAAGAGAATTTTATAGTAACTATAGCTGCCTCTGCCTTTATGATACATTATCTTATCACAGAAAGGGTTCACCAAAGGAACAGCTGGTCAAGCGAGGGGCGTGTTTTAAGACCCTAGCCCTCCATGGGCTTTGACTGTCTTCTTTTAAGAGTTATTATCTTGCTTTTTTCTACAGAAGATAAAGAGATGGCTTCTCCTTGTGCAGACCTGTTTTTTCATGGTCAGTTATATTCTCCATAGTGTTTCTCTCAGTTAAAAACTCAAATACACTTATCTTCTACTGGTACCTCCTTTGCCCTTTATTCTTTGCCTTCCAGAACACTGAATTTGCCAATTCTTTCAGTATAGCTAAAGAGTCAAAGTAAGTAGGTGGTGTTCTGGTTTGATTGGCGAAGTCGGGGAAGATGAGTAGTCTGCTCTGCAAATGGCCTCTACTGCAGTGGCCTGAGCCAGTCAAATTGCTGGAGAACAGTTTCATAAAAATACATAATACTGAGGCTCCAACTGGAAGAATCTAATCCAACATCTTGGGGATCTGAGATGCAACGATGTTGGAAAATTGCTTGTATAATGGAAGGTTGGATTCTGAAGTTACATACCCAAACTCAAATCCCAGGTCTGCTGGGTTGCCTGCAGAAGACCGTGTCAGGACCCAGAAGTCATCTAAGCATGAAAGCCGGAGAGTCTTGAGATGAGCATGTTAAGTTTGTCTTGGGAGATTGAATAGGATTGGGCTGCATCAACAGTTACTGGGGTTGGAGAATGAGTCCAGTGTTATTCTAGAAGTCCTGTGTGTATCTCCTCCACCAAGTCTCACAGYGCCCCCACAGCAGGCCCTCTATTCCCATCTTACAGATGCAGACAGGTCCCCAAACCACAGGCTCTTTAGACAACCCATCTCAAAGTTCAAATTCTACTTTACTAAATTGCATCTTTATAATTACGTTGACAATGATCATCCAGAGAGAGACAGTGTAGATCAAGGAGCCACCAACTTACAGCTGGTGTCATAAGCCAAAATCTCCAGTCAACTGTGGAAGAGCAAAGGAGGACACCTAGGATGAGGTCTCAGGAGTGGGATGTCTGCTCACATAGGAGAGACGTGCAGAAGGGAAGGCTCCAGGGTGTGGTAGCTTGTGGAATCCTGCAGCGAGGCACAGCAAGTCCCTTAGAGACCGGAGCTGCTCCTCTGTTCTCCATGCCTCACCCTCCACCCTGCTGAGCAGAGTCTTCATGAATGTACCCTGCCAGAGCCAGACAGAGCCTAGGCAGTCCTCCAACAGGGAGCCCAGGCTGAGCCGTGCTCCCAGAATGTCAAAGGAAGCATAAGAAGAATTGGAACAGGAGAAAACAGTGATAAGAGAGAAAGAAGAAGCCAGAAGGCAAAGTGGCTGGGTGTGGGAAACTGCAGGAAAAAAAAAATCTCAATAAACAGCTTAGCGTGGTGAAGGAGAATGCGAGCCTGGAGAAAGGGCATTTGGTTGGATCTAAAAGGCACCACCAAGCTTACCTTCGGAAAGCTGATTTTACTTAAACTGGAGATCAGATTCAGGGGGAGGACAGTACTGTGCCAGGAAGAGCAGGCGGATGCATGGTGTGAAGACATTTATTATTTAAGGGGACTATAGAAAAGAAATAGTTACCTTTTCTCTGATGACCAGGTTGAAAGTGTTGTATGAGTGTGTATGTCAGAAACAGAGAGAGAAGGAGGGAGGGATGCACAAAGAGAGGGAAGGAGGGAGAGAGAGAGAATGGATTATATCTTAAAATTGAAATTGACATCTGAATATACAAAAATAAGTTTTGGGTTTTATTTGGTTGGGTTTGGGTTTGGGTTTAGTTGTTTATTTGTTTGAAGACAGGTTTCACATGTAGCCCTGGCTGGTCTGGAATTCACTACATAGTGAATGAAACTGGCCTTGAACTCACAGAAGCCTGGCTCTGCCTCCCAGATGTTTGGATTTAAAGGTAGATGCCACCATGCCCAGCCTTAAACATGAGGTTTTAAAYKCAGGCACTCACAGGTTAACAGGTCTTGGCAGCTCTCTCGAGGCTTCCCAGGAGGCCTTCCCTGGCTGCTTTTTGAATGGAATGACCCAGCAGCAGCTCAGAGCTGGAGAGCAGCAATACCTCATTTGGAATGTGTCCTACACTGTGTAATGGGGCTGAAGATCAGATCTTTCTTGCAGACGGGGCCAAGATTCTCCGGCTCTCGGTGCTGCAATGTGAGAAGGGGCTCTGCCATGTGCCYGGAAGACGGTGAAGTACCCTCAGCCACCTCCCGTCACAGAAGCTCCACGCAACAGACACTGTCCAGAACAAGAGCCAACTCTCTCTCCTGCTTTGCTAGAATGCACAGCCCTGAACTGCTCTCTCGACAACAGGAAAGAAAGAAAGACTACCAGCACGGCCAAGCAAGGCGTTTAGCCACATAAGAACTGTTTGCAGTAACTGAAGAACATAAAATTATGCTTTTGAAAAAAAATAGGTTGGGAGTATCTTACCTGGCACACTCTCAAAACAAAATATATAGGAGTGGTAATTAGCCAGGTATGATGGCACAGGCCTATAACCCAAGTTATTTAGGAGTCTGGTGCACTAATGTGGAACAATATTCATTGCCAAGTTTCTTTTG
>BDUI01021403.1:11346-22985 GCA_002335545.1 Apodemus speciosus
GCATGAGTTCTGAACATAGTAGGCAGTGACTAAATATTCGTCAAGCTACTTACACAAAGGTGGCGCTTCCAGAGAGTCGGGGACCCCACTGCTCTGCTTATGTGCAAAGCAACACCCTCTCCAAATATACAGAACTCACTGGCATCAGGCTTCTTTCCCTAAACATCAAAGCCAGCCCTGAAACACTTATGGTTAGAAGATTAGATTTCATAAATGTATTAAATTTATGTTTTTTTGAACAGCATCACAGGGGGAAGTACTGTGGTTACAACTCTCTCATCTTGAAATAGACAGAGAGCAATTTCCTCCTTTGCTGGCTGTCAGCCTGGCTTCTAAATCATTCCCCCCAGACTTGGCGGAATTTCAATGACTCTAAAATTAATCTGTTGGGCAGAGAGTATGTCCAGTGCCTTGAAATTCTGGGAGCTTTGCTGTGGTCTTAAAGTTGGTGCCAGGGATGAGAGGTCAGAGGTGAAATTCCAATCCTTTGTCCAACTGGAGAACCCTACACACACATTTCTCCCCTGGCTTTCTAATAGGGAACTGTATTAAATATGTAGAATTGGAATGGATAACAACTAAAGAGAATGGTAAGCCATATGGATGGTGTTTTTATTCATTTATTCAACATTTATTTGAATTCCTCAGGCAGATAGACATGTGAACAGATAAATATTGGGACTTGTGTAGGTGAAAACACATGTACTGGCTGCTAGGCTCCTGAAGAACCTGAGCAAGGTTTTCTACAGTGGATGGGGTTTAAGGTTAGGTTTAAAGGAAAATGGATATAGGTAAGGAAGTAAGGTGAAGTGTTGCAAACAGCAGAAGCATGAGAGGTTACACTTCAAGTGGTCCAGTTATAAAATTTAACTTGTAAGTCCCAGAGAGGCAGGAAAATACCAGAGTAAGCATAGGCAAGGAGAAGAGGGTAGTTGAGTATCACATGTGAAACCTCAAGCRACGAGACTCATCACAMGTTCTATTGGGGGATATTATGAGCAKGTKTGTAGTTATGAGCCATCCTAWGGCCTGAAGAGCCATGGAGAGCTGTTTGGAAAAGCATATGCAGAAGATAGGGAGGAAGAGTTGGGAGAAAATCAATAGCCAAACAGAAAGATCTGTAGACAGAGCTTGGGGAGACCGTTCATATGTAAAGTGCTTGCCTTACAGTTCCAAGGACCTTAGTCCCCACCCCCCAACCCCATATCTTTAACAAGTCAGGTGTATGTCACCTGCTTGTAATCACAGTGCTGGAGAAGCAGAGACAGTAAGTCCCTGGGGTTCGCCAGCAAGACACTCCAATGAACTTGCAAAGAGCTCTTCATGTATGTTGATAGAATGAGGCATGKGAGCCTGACTAAATCTCATCCAAGAGTAGGTGACAGAAATACAGGTTGGGGGATTATCAATGCCCTGTGTGTGGTGGGGTAACACTGGATATCAACAGGAATAGGCAAAGGCATATCCAGAACCTCACTTCTGAATGTTTCTGAAAAGTGTGTTTCCAGAAGAGATTATTTGGAGTTTGAACCACTACACTTCTCACCAATGCGGATGGTCATCTGGGGCTTGAAGAAGGGCAGATTCTCCTCTGGGTTTTTGTTTGTTTTGTTTTGTTTTGGTTTGTTTTGTTTGTTTTTAAGCTAGGATATTTATCACCTTTTGCCCACAGACAGAGTTTATGGTCTTTTGGACCTTGGGGCTTTATGGCTTACACAGTCAATTGCTCTGGCCTTCAGCTCTGCACTGAATTTCACAACTCGCCTGACACTTCAGCTTTGGGGAAAAAATAATATGGGACTCCTYTGTCTCCATTATTACATGAGCCCAGTTTCCTTAAGTGTCTGTCTCTTTATCCTTCCATCCACGCTTTGCTACCTAAGGAACCTTGGCTGATAGATACAGTGAGAGTGGCCAAAGCCACGATGAAAACTGAAGAAATAGAGACTACCTCAAGAACAAGAAGGGAGGAAATAAGAGCAACCTTTTGAGCCAACATGAAAGGAATGGGTGAGAGAGACAGGTACAAGGAAATCGGATCTGAAGAAACAAATAGTACAGATGAAGGGACACAGACCAAGGACATAAGTGAACCACAATACAGAGATACCAAGTCCCAAGACAGCCYGAGAAAGGCATCACAGGTCCTCTGTGGCTCTTGCAAGAGCTGCTTCAGAACGTCAGAGGAGATGGAAGCCAGAACTCCCTGTGATCTAACATGGACATGAAGCATGAGATTGAGTACAGAGAGAAGCAAGGAGTCTTCAAAATGAAGGGCTTCAGAGAACAGAAGGAATAAAATTTGTGATGCTCAAGAGTTAAAAACACAAGGGAGAAAGCATTGTGTCCTCTTTATAAGATCCCATAGGAAGTGCAGAAGCAGAAACCAGAAGCCACAGCAGACAGAATGGCCTGAGGCAGGTGCATATGAGCAGCTGTGTGAAACTGTTAGCACAGCAGGCATAGAGACAGGCTCGTCAATGATGACAGTGGACACTGCACCATTTAACAGAGCGCAGAAAACCAACTCTGGGAAAAGATCAGAAAGGGTATGGAATTATGATATATTTATCCAATAAAGCAGTCATGCTCACAAAAGAGGAGACATGATAAAGTCACAGCAAATGGAAGGGGTGAAAGGTGACAAACAGGAGAAGTACTATTATTTTTAAAGCAAACTTCAAATACGTTTAGACAAGAAATATTAGTAAAGCCATCCTCACACCAAGGTGGAGGAATTATTATCATTGCTTCCAGCATATTTGTATTTACTACCATTTTACTGTA
The DNA here is from genome assembly GCA_002335545.1 of Apodemus speciosus. NCBI lineage: Eukaryota > Metazoa > Chordata > Mammalia > Rodentia > Muridae > Apodemus > Apodemus speciosus. Next base: position 14,134 of record BDUI01021403.1, read on the forward strand.
TTTGTTTTTGAAAGATTCTAAAAACTGAAGGGAAATAAAGATAGACATGATAGTCACTGTATTTTCCATAGGCAATGATACTTTCCTCTCTGTTAACTTTGCCAAAAATCTGAGATTCATTTTTTCCTTTTTTTTATTTTCTATATTCTTTGTTTACATTCCAAATGATTTTCCCTTTCCCAGATTCCCCCTCCCCATAAGTCCCATAAGCCCTCTTCCCTCTGCCCATTCCCCWRTCAACCCCCTCCCACTTCTCTGTCCTGGTAATCCCCTACATTGCTGCATCAAGCCTTTCCAGGACCAGGGTCCTTTCCTTCCTTCTTCTTGGGAATCATTTGATTTGTGAATTGTGTCTTGAGTATTCAGAGCTTCTGGGCTAATATCCACTTATCAGTGACTGCATTCCATGTGCATTCTTTTGTGATTGGGTTAGCTCACTTAGGATGATATTTTCCAGTTCCAACCATTTGCCTAAGAATTTCATGAATTCATTGTTTTTAATTGCTGAGTAGTATTCCATTGTGTAAATATACCACATTTTCTGTATCCATTCCTCCATTGAAAGACATCTGGGTTCTTTCTAACTTCTGGCTATTATAAATAAGGCTGCTATGAACATAGTGGAGCATGTGTCCTTATTGCATGCTGGGGAATCYTCTGGGTATATGCCCAGGAGTGGTATAGCAGGGTCCTCCGGAAGTGTCATGCCCAGTTTTCTGAGGAACTGCCAGACTGAAAAATCTGAGATTCTGATAGCCTCTTCCCTTCCCAGAAATCTTTCTCCCATCCATCAAATTAACATATGATGGAACCTTCCCTCCCAACCTCATAATTCGATCAGCTGCTGACCTGAGAGCCTTTTACCCATGGAAACAAGACATCTCTATGGAAAAGTATTAACACTGAGGATTGAGTGCAAAATAGGGCTGTAGGATATTGGTGAGGGCAGAACAGAAAATACCRAATGGACTGGCATCTTACAAAGCTCACAACAATGTCCTGGTATGTCTTCACACCCACCCACCCACATACACACTCATTCTCTAAGCAAGATCTCTGCACTTTTGTGGAGTATTTGACCCAAGCCCAACCCCAAAGGGAGCACAGAGCTGCAGTCAGGTGGTATCACATTAGTTGGAAGGGGTGGTGTGGTCTGAACTCAGTATAGAGGTCATCTGGACAAACAGTGTGGGGTGTGGGCAGGGATTCCAGGACAGGTGGTATGTGCCATTTATTTTCTTGGGTTGTATATGCTATAAGGAGCTTATCAAGGAATGTTTATAAATGTAGGGACCTTGCTGTTTTAACAGATTAACCATAACATATTGGTTCAGTGACCTGACAGCCCATTTACATGAATGGTTAGTTTACACTTGACTCTTTTCCTGGACAGTAGGCAGATAAAGAGGCCTACTTGATGGGGAGGAGGCTGGTCACGCCCAGAACTTCCATTAAGCAGTTAAGAATGGGCTTTGGATGCTCTGTCCACCCTGAAATTCACGCAGAATTCACAACTCACTCTGACCTAAGTAGAAATAGAAAATCTCATACCCAATCCTGCCTAGGCCCGTTTCCAAACAGCTCTAAACACCAGGATTTCACTGTTGCGAGAATATATCACAGTCACCCCATAAAAGGCCAATTACATTCATATCTGAACTTGAAAAACATTGTGTCCCTCAGTAAAATTAACTCCGTTTGCTGTGTTCTCATCTATGTCTACTCTTCTCACCTCTATGACCTCAGCTATGCTAGAACACGAAGTGTTCTAGACAGGCTCATATGCTGAGTACTAGACTTCTACCTGCTAGCAAAGGATGGGGCTGAAGTAGAGAAAGCCAGTCAGCAGGAMCATGTCCTGACCCCTTCCTGGACTTTCTGTGCTTCTACTTACCTGGAGGCAAAYGGCTTGGTTAGTAAGCAGCTAGTAGGCACCCTGAGAACTATATATAACTTATCAAGACACACAGTGAACACTCAGCCCATACAGGATCTTTGTAGAACGCAACAGTATGCCTTCTCATCTCGTTCTTAAAATTACTTAGAGATAAATGGTGATGCCCACACCCCACAAGAGGGTATCAAAGCCTAGGAAAGCTGAGAAATCTTACCAAGAGTGCTGTAGTTCCTAAGTGGCTGAGCCAGATGCTAGTCTCAGTCTGTTGGGTTTTCAAGCTATTTCCAGAAGACCGTGTTGTTTCATTTCCTCATGACTTATAAGTTCTGCATGTTCACACGTCTACCCAAGTGCTTAACGAAGCGAATAGAAGGCATTTGTCATGGTAATCCCTAATGGAGATAACAGAAATATTAGCAAAAGTCCAAGTGAAAACAGTTCAAGTGAGGCCTAATTTTTTACAGGCCAAAGAATGATTTACTTTATCACAGTAAAGAATTTTATTTGACAAACACATACTTTATCATCTCTGGTCTGCTGAAAATGTAAGTTTACATTTTTCCCAGCCATAAAATTAAAATAATTTTGGTTCCAAAAACTTAAAAGAAATCCCATTCTAGCTTCATTTCCCTGGAAATATAAATGCTAACTACTGAGCCTGAATAAGCGTGAGTATGGCCGGGTAGGGCAGCTCTTCCTGTCAGGGAAAGCAGGTTCAAATCCCGGCCATGCCTCTTGCTGGCAAAGTGACCTTAGACAATATATTTATCTCTTGTAAGACATTTCCCTCATCTACTTCACAGCAACCTGCTCTATAAAAGCCAAGAATTTCAAATCTCACAGCAGCCTAAGGCAAGGACTACATCAGAAGGCCCTGGTGAACTGCCTGGCCGAAAAGGCGAACTGTGGAGATTGGCCATTATAAAAGCTGCATGTACCTAGCTTGGCACCTGGTGTTTTATGGTTACTTGGTACATTTTCTGTTCCTTGGTTCTGCCTTTCTGCCTTGTCAGCTGTCTGGAGGGAAGCCTAAAAGGGTGGCCCCAAAATCCAAGTAGGTTCTACCGATCGGCTGTGAAAGCAGTAAGAAAACACCTCAATGTGCTCAACTTTCTGACAACTTTTTATACCATCTTATCTGCCTCCAACCCAGCACAGAGAAGCAAGCCTATCCATCAGTGTATCATTGACCGATTTGGAAGACAATTTGGGAAGGTAAGAGCATACGAATGAGAACCGGAAGCAGGGCCAGTGTGAGAGGAAGTACTTGACTCAAGAGCCGTGGACTCTGGGAAGCTGAGAAATACTGGGGCGCAAGACTTCTTGCTCAAGTCAAAGTAGATTTGGATAAACTTCCAACAAATGAGGGGACTTCAAGGGAACCTGGAATGCTAGTGGAAGATGCAAAAAAAAAAAAAAAAAAAAAAAAAAAAAAGCAGGGCCTCACAGGGGTTTAAGTTTCCATAGCAAAGGAGAGCTTAGTTTTCTAGTAGTATCTGGTCCCAAAAACTGTACTCCCAGTCTCTCCAAGAGAAGCAGAGATGCAGCTCACCTTCTGGTTTGGAATTAAGGTTTTCTTAGATCCTGACTCCAAAACCCTCATCTCAGYCCTAAAAAAACTCAAGAGATGTCATCAGGGTTGCTGTCCCATTTTAGAGATTTGCAACTGAAGCTCATTGTTGACAATACCATTGTGAACATAAGAAAAAGGTCAACATTGAAAAGTGTCCAGTGGWCCCCAGATAGGACCCAGAAGCCTGAGCCAAAGGATTACTGGTATTTTCAACTTCTCTGGTAAATGTGATCAAACATGTTTGAGACCCTCTGATACTCCCCAACAAATTCACGTCAAAAGACCTTCTGATCCTACCCAACAAATTTATTACAAGGAAAGAGAAGGAAGCTGCCAGAAGAGAATTTGGTTTCTAACTAGGACAAAATTCGTCTCTCCATTTAGTTTCCACAACAMAGCAGGCTCAGCTCCTTCCCAAGCTGCGTGTAGTTCTTCACAGTCTACAATGCAGATAGGTTTCATTCATTCAACCAACCTTCATTAAGTATACTTTGGCACAAGGCCCGGGTTCTTGGCCTTAAGGGGAGCAATGGGATATGAAGTCTCCTGGAAGCAGTGTGCCTTGATGGTTCTTGAAGAGAAGGTTTGGCATACAAGTGACAGGGAAAGAAGAGACTAGTAATCTCTACCTAGGAGTCTTCAGAGGAAAGAGAAAGAGCAAAGTAAGGACAAAGGCGTCTTGCATGCAACCGGAACTACTTGTCTTAATAGTTACATCTGTGCTGTGACATTATGCAGTATAAGTTAAACAAATTCCAACGAAAGATTTCTAAGGGTATTTATATCATATATAAGAAATAGCTCAACACTGAAAGAATTTGATACAACAAACAGAAGTAAAAGAAGTTAGGGTCAAATAGAGGCAGTGGGCAAATGTCCTCACAGGCTGGGCCTTTCATTGCCGTTCAGGTCTTCCCTCTTCCTAAGACTGCTGCAGAAAGCCAGGCCCCACGACTACTGCACATGAAAATGGACAAGTCTGCGTACCCAATAACTCTAGAGAGCAACATCCTGCTTCTAAGGGTATTGGAAGTTACTGTGTCTGGTGCATTAACATATACGCTCACAGGGAAGTAGGTAGTCTTTTGGATTGACAAGACAAGTTAGGACATTGTTTCTAGAGAGCAGCTTGTCGAAGCTTTGAAATTATATTTTCTAACTAGCCTTATGTCCAGCCATAGCTCATAAGGTTAAGATAAACTTTGACCACTTCTCAGAGATTACCTTAAGGGTAAAAATATAAAAGAAGGCATAAAACATTACATACAGAATAGTTTTTAAGAACACAAAAGCAAGAAAAACTTCCCACTAGTAAAATAAGTACATGAATATAATAACAACTATTAACAAAGATGCCCACAGATATAAGAAAAATATTTATAATATTACCCAACCCCCCCCAAAAGGGCAAGTCTCATTGCTTATTTAGTACCATGTAAATTATATGAAGTACAGCTTCTAGGTATATGTATTTATACACAGATGTCTAGAGGATGGCTGTGACCCAATGCCAGCAAAGGAAGTCTTAATTTCTTCCCTGTTCTTCACTTATACAAGCAGAACAGATGATGGAGCTGTTTATTTGGAGAATAATATTCTTAACTAATACTAAATAATAAGAAAATCCAACTTAATAGGGACAGTAGATTTTTTTTTTCTGTCTTTAGTAGCATTCATACATAGGCGGATGTAATTAATTCTCTACAAGTCTGTTCATTCATTTGAAACTAGGTAGTCAGCACCAGCACCTGTGCATCAGCACAGCAAAGGTCAGGCTGCTGCACTGTCTGGTCCAGGAGAGGCAGCATCCCCACACCTCATCAGCTGTATAGTCATGGATAACGCACCAAAGTGTGCTAGGCTTCAGCTTCTTCATCTGTCAACGATGCTAAGAGTCATCCTAATAGCTATATACTGCTACAAAATAAACAGCCCTCATGCTTCAGAACTTCAGACAATGATGATGATCACTCATAKCTCTGTGGGCCAGGAGTTTGGGGTGCTCAGCTTGGTACTTCTTTGTGTGATGGTTTGAGTAAGAATGRCAGCCCCCATAGATTTGAATGTTTGGTCATTYGGGAGGGGTGCTAATTGAAAGGGATTAGGAAGTGTACCCTTCTTGCTGACAGGAGCCTGTTGTGGCTGTTCCCTGGGAGGTTGTGCCAGCACCTGGCCAATGAAGATGCTTGGAACTAACCATCAGACTGAGCTTGGGGACCCTGGTGGGGGAGCTGGTGGAAGGACTGGAAGGACTGGTGGAAGAGGGGGATTACAACCCCATAGAAAGAACAACATCAGCTGGGTGGACCACGCAGTGCTCCCAGGGACTAGACCACCAACCAGGGAGTGCACAGGGAGGGACCCATGGCTTCAGATACATAGGTAGCAGAGGATGGCCTTCTCTGACATCAATGAGACGGGAGGCCCTTGATCCTRTGGAGGTTTTGATGCCCCAGCATAGGGGGATGCTGGAGGGGTGGGGTGGGAGTAAATGTGTGGGTAGGGGAGCACCCTCATAGAGACAAAGGGGATGGGGAGGGGGAGGATGGATGTGGGATGGGTGGATTGTGGAGGGGCAATTGGGAAGAGGAATATCATTTGAGATGTAAACAAGTGAAATGATTTTTTAAAAAAGGAAGTGTAGGCCTTGTTGGAATAGTGAGGCCTTGTTGAAGGAAGTTTGCATTGGGGTGGGCTTTGGGATTTTTAAAAGCTCAAAGCAGGCCCAGTGTCTTTCTCTTCCTGCTGCCTTCAGATATAGAATTCTTAGCTACCATGTCTGCCCGCATGCCACTGTGCTGGCCCCCACACAGGCTAAACCTCTGAAACCCAAATAAAATGCCTTCTTTTATAAGAGTTGCCATGGTCATGGTGTCTGTCCCTTCACAGCAATAGGACACTGACTAAGATAYTTGGCTGCTTCTCTGAAGCTGAACTCTGATAGGAAGCCAAAGCTTCTATTACTGACTGGTGCTGGGGGATGATTCTAAACTGGTTACACTAAAGGATTGTCAGTCACAATGTCTTACACATGCATTTGCCCACTACTAGAGTCCTCGTAGCATGATGCCTGGCTTCTCTTAGAAGGAGCCATTCAAGAGGCTGAGGTAAAAGTGGCAGTACCTTTAGTGGCCTGCCCTTGGAGATCACATATCATTTCTTCAGTTCCTGACTATGGGATTACATAACTTAAAAAGGATGTCACCAAGATTGGAATACCAGGAGGTGAGAATCCTGGAAGACAGACTACACCATACATTATGTTAGGGACATGCTTATGAATAACAGAATTCCTGCATTGTCCTAAATGAGCCACGGTCCCCGGTTAGGGAACCTAACTCAGCAAAAGGGTCCCTATACTATGCTGATCCAGCTCCTTTGTTTCTTCTGATAAGGAAACCAAGCCGAAGGGGTTAGCTGGTCTGACTGATCAGGACAGCATTAGGCTCTCTGACTGGCAGTTTCCTAGCTGCCCTCTGCAGTGTCTTTCTCCCTAAAGAAATCCTAGGTAAGGTAAGAGTGTGGGACCCACCTGTTAGAACAAAGTATCCACCAGTATTAAAGAAGAGATAGCGGTAGGAAAGCCATTAAAGGATTCTGAATGTCACACTGAGGAATTTACTTGCACTTGATGGGAAAGGCCATATGGGACCACAGAGGGGATAACCTCATTGGAAAACTCATCCCCACRGTGGTGTGTACTAGAGGGGATAACCTCATTAGTAAACTCATCCTCATGGTAGTGTGTACTGGCCACTATGGAGGCCTCTGAGTAATCCAGGTGCCAGGGGCTGAGGCTGCATTGTAGAAAAGGGGAYGTTTGAGAGATATAGTACCAGCAAGTCCCACCTCGTAACATCTGTGGGTGACACGATGGATTAAAAGGGGGAGTCAACTGGAGAATATCATCCTGAGTGAGGTAACCCAATCACAAAAGAACACTCATGGTATGCACTCACTGATAAGTGGATATTAGCCTAGAAGTTTGGAATGCCCAAGACACATTTCACATATCAAATGATGCCTAAGAAGGRGGAAGAAAAAAGTATGGATCCTTGGGTCCTTTGTAGAAAAGGGAAAAAATACCCACAGAAGGAGATACAAAGACAAAAGGTTGAGCAGYCTCTCAGGAAAAGACCATCCAGAGACTACCCCACCCAKGGATGCATCCGATAYACAGTTACAAAACCCAGAAACTATTGTGGATGCCCACAAGTACTGGCTGACCGGAGCCGGATATAGCTATCACCTGGAAGGTTCTCCTAGTGCATGACAAATACAAAGGGRGCACTCTCAGCCAGCCATTGAACTGAGCACAGGGTCCCCAATGGGGGAGCTAGAGAAAGGACCCAAGGAGTTGAAGGGGTTTGCAGCRCTACAGGAGGAACAACAATATGAGTGATCCAGTACTCCCAGAGCTCCCAGGGACAAAACCATCAACCAAAGAGTACACATGGAATTACCCATGGCTCCAGACACACACATCATCAGCAGAGAATGGCCTTGTTAGACACCAAAGGGAGGAGAGGCCCTTGATCCTGGAAAGACTTGATGCAACAGTGTAGAGGAATACCAGGACAGGGAAGAGGGAGAGGGTTGATTGGGGAAGGGGAGATGGCTTATGGAATTTTGGGGGGAGGGAGGAACCAGGAAAGGGGACATTTGAAATGTAAATAAAGAATATACCTAATTTTAAAAAAGCAAAAAAGGGTGTGGGGGGAGTCAAGAGGCAGAACCAAGGGTGACTGACTGTGCTGGTATATTCCTCCCACACGATGTACAGATAGATGGTTCTACTTCCATGTGCAGTGTGACAGTAATGAAAACAAACCTGGAATCAGGGAGGAATATTCTCATTCCTAAGTCCCAAGCCTAGACAACTGGTACATTGCAGGCTAGAAAGAACACAAGTGTGCATAAGAACACAGTGCATAAGACTGTCAGTACACAGAGGAGTTCATTTCCAGTGAGCGGAGAAGGGCTGTCACTCTCAGGCAGTGATCATTTTCCTCTGTCTTTTTGTGAACTAACTTTCTCTTCATGGTCCATGTATCCTCTTTCCCATGGATGGAGTCTCGGGAAACCGAAGATTGCATGACGCCACAATAGCCCTCCTGCTTCCTCCTCTAACCCAGGCATTCCTTGAGGCAGACACCTGTCTATGTGTTCTTTGTTCCCAGCCCCAGCCTGAATATTGTGACTTTGCCTTCTAACAAAAGTTTGGCAAATAATCTAATGTCATCAGCTGTACAGCCAAAAGTTGATGCATCCAGGCACAGAGCTACAACCTGGTCTAGTCCAGGCTACCCACCAGGCTGCCACTCATGGCACCCATGACATAAATACTTTACTGGTTGTGCAAGAGAGAAATGCCTTATTCCT